>CAUYLG010032540.1:0-228905 GCA_963573385.1 Cacajao melanocephalus | reverse complement strand
TGGTTGGCTGCTTGTTTGTTATTTTCATCCCTTATTCCTTCCTGTCTCCATTGTTAAGCAGAATTATTGGCATAAAAGAGGTTTTTAATACCCATTTTTAGACTGCATTCTAGCCTGGGCAATAGAACAAGAATCCCATTCTCTCTCCCTCTTTCTCTTCTTTCTTTCTTTCTCTCTTACATTCTTTTTTATTCTTTCTTTCACTCTTTCTTTCTTTTCTCTCTTTTTCTTTCTTTCTAAAAAAAAAAAAACAAAAAAAAGTAAAAACCTGTATATAGGATACACATTTTTCCTTTCCAAATTGTATGACCTCTATTCAATGTTATTTTTCATTGCAGAAGGTTATATATGTATATTTTAAAATAAATTTTATTATGTATATTTGAAGTTTATAACACAATATTATGGGATACAAACAAATAGTAAAGTGGCTACTGTAGACAAGCAGATGAACATATCTATCTTCTCACATAGTTTTCATGACAAGAGTGGCTAAAATTTATTTAACAAAATTCTGTAATACAGTAAAAGTTTATTAACCATAGTCCTCAGGTTGTACATTAGATCTCTAAACTTGTTCATTCTATATATCTGCTATTTTCCATTCTTACCTTATTCCCACATGGTAACCCCTGTTTCATTCTCTTTGTGTATTTAAGCTCTTTTTAAAAAAATTTTTGTATATAAGTGACATTGTGCAATATTTTTCTTTGTGTGCCTGGCGTATTTAGTATAATGTCTTCCAGATGCATCCAGGTTGTGATATGAATCTCTTTTTTAAAGCTGAAAAATATTCCATCATGTATACACACCACATTTCTTTATCTAGTCATTCATCAGTGGGCACTGACATCGTTTCCATATCTTAGCTGTGGTGAATAATGCTTCAGTGAACATAGAAGTGCAGATGTCTTTATGAGGCAGTGATTGTATCTCCTTTGGATATATCCCCAGAAGAGGGATTGCTGAGTCATGTGGTAGTTCTATTTTTAATTTCTTTAGGAACCTCCATACTGTTTTCCATAATGGCTGCACCAATCTACAGTCCCACTAACACATACTAGGGTTCCCTTTTTTCCATGCCCTCACCTACATTTGTTATCTCTTATCTTTTTTATAATAGCCATCCTTTTAGGTATGAGGAGATAATCTCATAGTGGTTTTCATTTGCATTTCCCTTATGATTAGTGATGTTGGGCACCTTTTCATATAGCTGTTGGCCTTTTGCATATGTTCTTTGGGAAAATGTTTCTTTAGATGCTTTGCCCATTATTTAATCAGGTTGTTTTTCTGCTATTGAGTTGTAAGAGTTCTTTATAAATTTTGGATATTAACCTCTTATCAGTTAGGTGGTTTGCACTTATTTTTTCCCCAGTTAGTAGGTTGCCTTTTTGTTTTGTTAATTATTTTCTTTGCTGTGCAGAAGATTTTTAATTTGTAGTCTCCTTTTTGTTTTTTGCACCAAAAATATTTTTGATATCAAAAAAAATCATTGCCAAGGCCAGTGTCAAGGAGCGTTTCCCCTAAGTTTTATTCTAGGTGCTTTATGGTTTTAGGTCCTATATTTAGGTTTCTTAATCAATTTTTAGTTGACTTTTGTGTATTGTGTAAGATAAGCGTCCAGTTTTATTCTTTTGCATGTGGAAATCCAGCTTTCCCAGCATCATCTGTTGAAGACAGTTTCTGTTCCCTGTTATGTCCTCTTGGTACCCATATATGCTTGGACTCATTTCTGGATTCTCTGTTCTGTTCCATTGGTCTAGGTTTCTGTTTTTATTCCAGCATCATAGTGTTTTGGTTATCATAGCTTTGTAATATAATTTTAAATCAGGAAATGATATGCCTCCAGCTTTATTTTTCTCAGTATTGCTTTGGCTGTTTGGTTTGTTTGTTTTTGTAGCTCCATATGAATTTTAGGATTTTTTTTTCTATTTCTGTGAAGAATGCCACTGGAATTTTAATACTGATTAAATCTGTATATTGCTTTGGGTAGTATGGACATTTTAACAATATTAATTCTTCCCATCCATGAACACTAGATATCTTTTCATTTATTTATGTGTTATTCAATTTTTCCCATCAGTTTTTTATAGTTTTCAGTGTACAAATCTTTTCACCTCCTTGGTTACTTTATTCCTAGGTATTTTTAAAATACTATTATAAATAGGATTGTTTTCTTGATTTCTTTCTCTCATAGGTTATTTGTGTATAGAAATACTATGAGTTTTGTATGTTGAAATGTATCTTGTAGCTATGCTGAATTCATTTATAAATTCTACTAGTTTTTTTGTGTGTGTGAAATCTTTGGGGTTTTCTCACTTTTATTTTTTACATATTTACAGTTTGATTAACACCACAGTTGTTCTCTTCTGGAATGTGTACACTTTGCAACTTTTTTTCTCTTCTAGTATTAGAGATCTTTTTTTCTTTTTGGTGTACTGGAGTAAAAATGGACTAAAAAGTCATAAATGACACTGAGACAGCTGAGTCAACATTTTAAAAAAGGAATTAATAGCTGTACTTTTTATGCCGTATATAAGAATAGACTCCAAATGAATTAGGGCTCTATATGTTAAAAAAGGAAAAGAAAAATGAAAGCATATAAACACTTGAAGAAAACATAGGTGAATTCTGCTTAAACTTGGGTGTCACAGGGAAGAGGTTTCCTAACTACGACTCAAAATCTGGAGACAATTTTAAAAAATAAGTTGGAAAAGACTTTTCAGAATTTTGCATGACAAAAATACACCATCAACAAAGTTAAATGACAGCTGACAGACTGAGAGAAAGTATTTGTAACATAAACCACAGACCTGGAACTGATGTCCTTGATACATAAAGGACTCTTAAAAAACAAGGGTTGAAATACCAAAAACCTGATCAAAAAATGAGAACAAGATTTGAACAGGCAATTTACAAAATATATATAAATGCCCCTCAGACATAGTTTGAAATGTTCAAACTCATAAGTAGAAAAATGCATGTTAAAACAATGTCAAGATACCTTTTCTTACCTATAAGGATGGCAAAAATGTAAAAAGATGACGTTTTGCTTCCTGTAGGGAAGCAGGTGCACTCATACGTAGCTGGTGGGGGTGTAAATTGTTGTAACCCTTTTGAGGAAAATTCTGTTGCCTTTTTGTAACTGTGCAGAATGATTGTAATAGGACCAGCAGGAAGTAATGTTAACCCTCCCTACCCTCTCCCACAGGAAACTCTTTCTTAACTTTATATTATGCTCCTCCTGCTTTCTGGGACAAATTGTCTAGAACCCATCTGTGAACCGTAAGACCCTCAACCAGCCTCTCTAATAGCAGTGATCAAATTGTATTAGAGTTACAGTTTTTCCTGTCTGTTTCCACATCGGTTAATGTTGTATTCATAGCTATATTTCCAAGGCCTAGCATAGTGCCTAAAGGTCCTTTACAGTTAAATGGGTTTTCTTTTGCAACGTAAATGAATCTAAAAACCTCCTAATTTAGCTGTCTGGGCCTTTGACTTTCCTAAAGAAAGATTAGGAGGAAGAGCTCTCCTTCAGCCTGTCTTCTGTTTTCATAAGCAAAACCCTAGCAAACCTTTCAAAGACTATGTTCTTTTTCTCTCTCTTTCTCTCTTTTTTTAAAATTTTGTGTCAGGGTTTGGTTCTGTTGCCCAAGATGGATGCAGCAGAATGATCTTGGCTAATTGCAGCCTTGACCTCCCAGGCTCAAACAATCTTCTCACCTTTCCCAGGTAGCTGGGACTAGAGATAGACACCACCACACCTGGCTAATTTTTTTTTTTTTTTGCGGGGGGTAAAGATAGTGTTTCACCATGTTGCCCAGACTAGTCTTGAACTCCTGGCTTTAGCAATCTGCCCGCCTTGGCCTCCCAAGGTGCTGGGATTACAGGTGTAAGCACCACCACCCACCACCCCTGCCATATTATGTTAGAGCAGAGGGTTGGCAAGACTGCTCTGTACACTGTTGCGTACCTCTGTGGCAATAAAAACAAATAGCCCTAGTCGGTGAGTGCTTAGGAGTGGAGAGGAGAGCTGGTCGCACATTCCTGGGCACATGGGAAGGGATGGCCTGGATACCTGAGAAGTGTCTCTACCACCTTACTTGTCAGGAATCTCCATCTGTACTTTCAGCCTTATTTCCTCATTGGATCCTCTTCCACTCTGCCCTCGCACTGCCCTGCCACCTCTGGGAAATACCTGAGTTCTGCCTCTTTCTGACATTCCTGTTACTGTTGTAGATCCTTCTTTGGGGGCCCCTGTCTCAGTTTCCTCCCTTTCCAGGTTCATACCCATTACAGCCCCTGCTCTCTGGCCCTTAAGTCTTGTCTATACCACTGTCACATCTCACAGGACTGGGATTTGGGGATTTGGGTTTGGCTTCACTTCTTCCTCATGGAGAAGTTCTATCTATTCTTATATCTGCCTGGATCATAAGACCCCTTCCTAGCCAGTGCCTGATCCCTAGCCCTCCCCCATCCACCTTTGCCCATGGGAGGTAAGACACAGGAAATCTCTGTATAAGGTGTTAAAGGAAAAGTTATTCAGTAGCACTTGTTAAAGCACAGTAAGGAAGATTTTAAGACCATCAGCCTAGGTACAAGGACCACTGCCACTGGGTCTTGTAGCTGGGGAAAGAGATTGGGCCAGCTCTAAGTATAACAAGGGCAAGTAGGAATTTACAGCCAAGGAGCAAGATGGTCAGTGGATGGAAGATTGCTCAAGAAACATCAGGAATAAGGACACAATATGTAGTTATGTCAAGAAAAGGGATGACTGACCAAATAGAATTCTGGCTAAAGACAGGCCAGGGTGATCAGACCCAGGGCATGAGGGAGAAAGGAGGAACCAAATCAGATATCCTGAGTAAGGGGTTCTTGCTAAACTGACTTAGAAGAGTTCTTTGCTAAAACTGGATTTTACAAGGTCCACAGATGGACTTAGAAGAAAGTTTAGGAACCTGACTGAAGTTTAGTGAAGCAAAGAATCTATATCAAGGGGCAGAACTAGGCTTGTTTAGGGTGACCCATAACTTACTTTATATAACACTTTTTATGATTTTCTTCCAGAATAGAAATTTTTGAATATTTCTAATATTATATGTTAAATTTTATATTTCACATAATGGTGACTGTAAATAGGAATTATAGCACTTTTCTTTCTAATTCAGATTTAGGTCGATCTCGAGAACTGCAATATGTATACGTGGATAACAACATAAACCTGAAAGGCTTGCCATCTTATCTGTACAATAAAGTCATCGGGTGCAGTGGGTAAGGCTGATTTCACATTTTGAACTAAACAGATTAACTACTTTTGATACTTCTGTTCAATTTTGTCTTTGCCTTTAATATGCTAAACCAAGTATCCTCAGAAACTAAGGATAAATAGGCACTGAAAGCCCTCATCTAGGGCTTTCCCAAAATAACAATTGCATCAAGTTTTCCTAAAAGAAGGCCACTAGTCCTAGGACTGCCCCTGGAGCTATGCTATGCCAATAGCGGGGAGTGGCTGTCGTCTGTGTTCTGTACGGATAAGCCCTAGATGGGTTCAGTGCCTATACAGGCTGATGAACTCCAAGCTGGAGGTGTATTCTGGAACCTTCTGTGAAGCAAAGATAATAGACTAGGTCTCTTTAGCACAGGCAGTTTGGAATATTGCATACTGGGTTCAGTCAATAAGTTACTATTTTCTAGTCAAAAGAAAAATGAATCCATGTATACCTTTTTTGTTATGGAAATAAACACTGTTAGTTCCGTCCCACACTCCAGCTTTATTGAGGTAGAATTGACAAATAAAATTGTAACTATTCAAATTGTATACGTGATGGTTTGATATACATACATTGCTACCCGTACCGTTATAAACTCTGTGGTGTCAGTCACAGAAAGTAGAGGAATCAGCATTAATTTAGAAGGTTTTCTTTCTCTGAAGCCCATTGCAATGACAATTTTACTGCAGTGATAGTCCTAGTATCTAGGGTTTTACCAGTTGGAAATATTTAGAACTCAACATTTCAGATAGTCCCTCAAAATAAATCATGATTCTAGCAACCAAAACAGATATTTCAGTTAATGGGCTTTTATTTTCAGAGCAGCAATAATCTTTCCTTTTTAGTCAGGCTTTTAGAAAGATGGCTTTATCTTCTCTTTCTATGATACTGGCACAGAACCACCCTAAAGTGTTTCCCTGAGTGACCAGGGATTAAGATGGGGCCAGTCAACTACCAGGACCCACGTGTGACTGACCTTCCTTTTCCCACTTAAGCAGCCAAGTGAACTCCCTCAGGGGCACCTAACCAGCATGTTTTACTCTCCCCTTCTATTCCCCATCATCCTGAATGATTTGGCCCATGCTATGTGTAGTTCTGGCAAGAAAAGGGATGACAGACAGTAAGTGTATACATAGAAGACAGCCATTCCCCCTGTTGGCATAGCATAGCTCCAGGGGCAGTCCTAGGAGTAGTGGCCTTCTTTTAGGAAAACTTATGCCGTTGTTATCTTGGGAAAGCCTTAGATGAGTTCAGTGCCTATATAGGCTGGTGAACTCCAAGCTACAAGATGTATCCTGGAACCTTCTGTGAAGGAAAGATAATAGAATAGGTGTTTTTAGCTTAGTGATTTTTCTACAGTGGATTATGTCACAGCTGTGATACTATGTAGTCATCAATTCTAAATTAATTCTTAAGGATCATTAATAGAGCCTGATTTTTCCAGCTGGTGAATAAAATGCCCGCAATCACCATGGTATATAGAATGATGCAAGCAAACTCCAAAGCTGAAAGCACTTTTTCCCACACCAAAACCTTCAGAGACCACACTGAAATGTGATCTGTGTCTCTGCCACAAATAAGGAGTAGCTTGTTTAACCAATGTGGACACAAATCCAATTTAAGAAAAAGTGCCTTATACTTTGTTGTTTAGATATAGATGTTATTGACTACTAGAATGTTCTATTTGTGCTAAGTAGAGAGATATTTTGAAATCTTTGACTTGGTGTCTGGTAGCAGAGGTAGTGAATTTGATGAGAAAACCAAATCTTTTTAGAAAAACAAAATAGGGGAAAATACACAAATTATTAGGTAGTAGTCTACTTTTTTACTATTAAACTTTTGTTAGTAGTAATGGAGAAATAAAATTATTATTAACAGGATAGTATCATACAACCAGTTTTCTAATACTAGAAGAATTGAGGGCATAAGCAGCCCTACTTACAAATGGCCTGTAATCTAAAGGCATTTTTAGTCTGTTGGTTTAACTCAAAACTCAGAATGCTTTCTTCATAGAAACAGCTCTGGCCCTTACATTCCTAAGCAAACTCATTAAAGAGTCATTTGACCTATTTTGCACCCAAAAAATTGTATTCATATAATATTTCTATGGCAAAATGTGTTCAGAATTTCAATAGATGGTAACTACTGAAGCTTTGACAACAGCTTTAAGAATCTGCTTTTCTTCTGCCTCTTTTATCTGTTGGGTATGTGAAAAGGGACTTTCTGGTTCCAGTTCAGATTGGTAGTGCTTAGTGCCTCAGCTTAAAGGAAAGGAGAGGGAAGGGGTAGTAGCACAAGGGTCTGGAGGAAATCTAGCAAAAGGACGTTGGTGTATTTGAAGCCTAGAAAGTGCCCTTCTTGATACAGAACAAGAATCTTGGTCCAATTGTTTCTTCAGTGAACATTTATTGAGCAACTACTCTGATTGATCACTATATGAGATAATGGCTGTGCAGTGATGAGCTAAGCGACACAGTACCTGCCCTCATGGACCTTCTGATCTAGTCAGGGAGTCAAGCAAACCCTAAATATTTGAACAAACTTGGTGCTAGTCCTCTTGAAGGAAGTGATTTAATTTGAGACCTGAAAGATCAACTCCTTTGATTCTTCACTGCTATCATATGTTGCATCTGGCCCAGATGTAGGCCCAGGATATAAGAACAGCTTCTTCTATGCTGTGCAGGCTCTGAAACAACTGCAGTACCCTTTTCAGATTGAGGGTCCAAGAATTAGAGCAACAACTGAGCAAAACGAACACAGCTTTAGGGACTTGTGGGACAATATAAGAAAACTCTGAGATATACGCATATGTATGTCAGATTCACATCTCAGAGGGAGAATAGATAGAGAATGGGGTATAAAACTTATGAACAGGTATAAAAATAGCAAATAACATGTTGTAGTTTTAAGAAATCTCAGAAGTCTCATAAAATTATCTCTGGTATTCATGGAAATGCAAACAAAGTTAGCTTCTCCTTATTCTATGTTTATTTATTTGGCAAATAATTAGTGAACATTAGCAAACCAGCACAGTGCTAGAAATTGTGGAAAAAACAAAGATAGTTTAGATGTCTATCTTGATATGCAAAAATAACTATAATACAAATAATAAATACCCTAAGAGAGAGGTAGAGTGATGGAAATGTATAGCATGGAACTGTGTTTTATGACCTAGCTTCAAAGCCGCACACCGTTGTTTCTGTTATATCCTGTTGATTACACAGGTTAACCCTATTCACAGTAGGAGGGGACTACATGAGGAGAGCGGACCATTGGGGGTCCATGTGGAGACTGGCTGTCACAGCTTAGTGGCATCTATGCTGTTTGCTAGCCTCGTGGAAAAGAATGATCTTTATTTTTTCCAGGTTTTTCTTACTACAGTAGTAAATGTCTCTAGTTCTTCCACATTATGGCCAGAAAGAGAGGTTCATTCTATGTTAGAATTTTAGAGAATGGTAACTGGCACATTTGCTTACTGAGGAGAACTTAATGGTAAAAGTGATCCTATACAGGATGGTTTTTTCCAGTTGTTTGATTATATAAGAAAGAAAGAAAAAAAAAAACCAAGCCATTGCTTTGCTTTTTCTTGTGTAAACAAGCAATTATAGCTGGATTTGTGTCCAAATTGGTTAAATATTATTCTAATGGTTTTTTAATATAACCACTGAGGGTAATAGAGTAGTTTGTATGAGAAATGTATTCTGAGTTCTGAGTTAAAACAATATACTAAAAGTAGTCTATTTTTATGTAGGGGCGGCCTGCCCCCAGTATCGGATACCCAAAACCATGGAGCAAGACCAAAGTGGCCTGGCTGCAGATAAAAGTACTGAAGTGTGATTGGAACTGTCATTTAAGAGACTGAGTATGTAGTTTGATGCCCATAAAGTTAATTGTTGTTAAAACAAAAATATTAATTACTTTTAAGTGTTAGCAGAATATAAGAGAACCCAGAGTCTCTATAACTTTCACAATATCCAGGAAACATTGCAAAATTACAAGACGTGAAGAATCGGGAAAATGTGACCCGTTCTCCAGAAGAAAGCTGACCAGCAGAGACCCCAACTTGAGATGACCGAAATTGTTGAAATGACAAACAAGGATGTCAGAGCAGCTGTTATAATTATTCTCAATGAAGTAATGAATGAAAAGGCCAGAAAAATAGAGACTATTTTAAAAAAAGGAAATCTAGAATTGCAAATACAGCATCTGAAGTAAAAAATTAACTTGATGGACTTCATGGCAGAATGGTTGTAACAGAGGAAAAGTCACTGAACTTGGAGGTAGATTAGTAGAAATGATCCAATCTTAAGGACACATAGACAAGACATTGAAAACAAAAATGAACACAGCATCAGGGACCTGCCAGCCAATATGAAAGAGTCTTATGCATGTATAATTGGCATCCGAGAAGGAGAATAGGGAGAGAATGGGTAACATCAACAACAAACATGTTTGAAGAAATAATGTTTGAAAATTTCCCAAATTGGATGAGAAACAAATTTACATTTTCAAGAAGTGTAACAAATCCTAAACAATATAAATTCAAAGAAAGCTATGCATAGGCAAAGCTGAAAAAAACAAAAGATAAAAAGAAAATTTCAAAAGCAACCAGAGAAATAATATTACATACAAAGGAGCAATTCCAAAAGATTGTTAATGTCTCATCAGAAACTTTGAAGTCCAGAAAATAGTACAACTACATTTTATAAGTGCTAAAGAAAAAAGTCAACTCAGAATTATATAAATACATTCTCAGAACAGAACTTAGCTTAAGTAGCTCTGCCAAGATGACAGACTCTTTGTCCAAGCCAAGGTTTATTCTTTCTAGGTGACATAGTTTCTTTCCATCTCCATATCCACTTCTCCCCTTTCTTTTTACTTTTGCTGAAGAAAACTTTTTTGCTAAAAAGGAGAAGGGTAAATCTGTAGCAGTTCCCACAAGAATGCACATGTAGATGACACAGCATACTCTCTGAAGGAGAAAAGGTCATCATATTATGACTATCAAAAGTCATACAGCTCTCACTCTCCCTTATTATATATTAATGTCTGTCTCTCCTCACTGTAATAGGCCCAGTTCTGATCTTAAGTGTGTTCCTCACAAGCGTATATACTCAGATGTACCAAATAAAATACACAGTTTTTATGGAGGCACGGTTTGTAGTAGTTCCACACTACTACACAGCAATGAAAATGAATAAACAGCAATGAAAATGAATACACACAGCAACATGGATGAATTCCAAAAATATAATGTTGGCAAAAGAAACCAGGCACAGCAACCTTCATACTGTTCAAAAAGGCCAAACCAGGCTATAGTGTTAGAATTTGAAATAGTGGTTCCCTTTAGGGTATGGGTTTTGCTTAGCAATGGGACCCTAGGTAGTCTTCTGAGGGTCTTGTTCTTGACCTTGTGGTGATTAGTGTGTTCATCTTGTGAAAATCACAGAGCAACTGTGATCTGTGTACTTTTCTATATGATTATATTTTTAAATAATGTTTTAAATATTTTAAAGTTTACCTTAAAATATTGATAATTTATTACTTCAACCTTATATTAAAGAAAAACAAACATGATTATATTGGTGTGTTAAGAAACACTTTTGGTGAATTCTGTAGCCATATACAATAATTTTTTTTTTTTTGAGACAAGTCTTGCTGTGTCACCCAGACTCGAGTGCAGTGACACGATCTCAGCTCACTGCAACCTCTGACTCCCTGGTTCGAGTAATTCTCCTGCCTCAGCCTCGCAAGTAACTGAGATTACAGGCATGTGCCACCATGCCCAACTAATTTTATGTATTTTTAATGGAGATGGGGTTTCATCATATTGACCAGAATGGTCTCTATCTCCTGACTTCGTGATCTGCCCACCTCAGCGCCTCAAAGTGCTGGGATTATAGGTGTGAGCCACCGTGCCCAGCCAATAATAATTTTTATGTTAAATTATATATTCAAACTACAGCCATTTAAAATCAGGAATAGGAGAGAAGTGAGGGCCCATTGTCGCTCCTACCATCTGTCTAATGGAATAAGATGGAAAAAAAGGAAACAGACATCATAAATACTGGGAAAAAAGAACTAGACAGATCTTTATAGGTGATATGCTTGAATACCTAGAAAACTCAAGATACTCTACCAAAAAAAATTTTTTTCAGACACAGAATTTAGTAAGGTGGCTAAATATAAGATAGCATACAAAGATCAACAGCTTTTCTTTATGCCTTCAATAATTAGAAATCAAAGTTAGGGGGAAAATGTCATTCATATTTGTACCACCTGTTTAAATATCCGGTAACAAATTTCACAAGAAAGAAACACAATCTATATGGAGAAAATTGCAAAATGTGTATTAAAGGATAGGATATAAAGCACTAGCTAGATAGTACAGACATACCATGTTTGCAGATAAGGAAATTTATTATCAAATTACCTATCTTAACATAGAAATCAATGTTAATTCTAATCCAAATCTCTGGAAGTCTTTAGGGAAATGTAGATAAAATAATTATAAAGTTCAAATTGAATCGTAACTGAGAATTGCAAGAAAAAAAATTGAACAAGAATAGTTAAGGCAGACTTATCAAATGATAGACTCTTCTATAAAGTATTATAATCAAAACAGTATAGAATTGATACAGAGTTAAATTAATACATCACTGAAACAGACTAAAGACTCCAGAAGCCAGTTCCAGGGTATATGGGAACTTAATATGAAAAAGATAACATTTCAATTCAGAGGTAAATGATAGTGTTGTTTAATAATGCTACTAGTATTATTTTTCCATTTGGTAAAAGAAAAAAAAAGTGATGTTCTATTTTATATTATATAACCAAGTAAGACAAATAGATAAAACATCTACATGTAAAGGCTGGGTGTGGTGGCTCACACCTGTAATGCCAGCACTTTGGGAGGCTGAGGCAGGCTGACCACTTGAGGTCAGCAGTTCAAGACCAGCCTAGCCAACATGATGAAACCCCATCTCTACTAAAAATACAAAAATTAACCAGACATGGTGGTAGGTACCTGTAATCCTAGATTTCCGGGAGGGTGAGGCAGGAGAATCACTTGAACCTAGGAGGCAGAGGTTGCAGTGAGCTGAGATCGCAGACTGTACTCCAGCTTGAGCGAGAGAGAGAGACTCCGTCTAAAAAAAAAAAAAAAAAAACGAAAAACTCCATGTAAAAATACAATCAACATACCAGAAGAAACTTTAGGATAATGTATGCACAGTCTTCAAATTAGGGTAACCCTCTTGAGAAATTCAGAAAATGTAGATGCCATGAAGGAAATAAGTGGATAGATTTCACATCAGAAAAGAATGACTGCTGACAAAGGGAAAAGACAAAAATGCAAAGTTAAAAGACAGAAACATTTTTGGTGATAAGTATTTCAATGCATATGACAAAGGATTGTTACCACCAATATGGAAGTTCCTACAAATTGATATATTTTAATTCAATAGAAAATTAGGTAAAGGATACAAATGGACAGTTTACAGAAGAAGAAATATAAATGGCCGGTAAACCTAACAAAAGGTGATCAAACTCATTGATAACCAAGGAGACATTTCCATTAATCAGCCTAGCAAAAACTAAAATGACTGATAACATCCCGTTCTGATGATGGTGTGGGTAAATGGATACTTGGCTTATTGAGTATGCCAAGAATATTTTCCCCACAAGTTTATGGAAGGATCCAATAAAGTTATCTTCTGCCATTTAAAATCTGTTTGCTTTGTGGGTTTGTTTTTCTATACAAAAATTTATTAAACCAAGATGCTGTTACTCAGCAAAGTATTCTTTTTTGAGTTTCAAAAAAAACACATACTTAGGGTAATAAAATGGGGAAAAGTAGAATTTACAAAGCAAATTATGTAGAGCCTAAGAAGGAAAGTTCCTTTAAAGTTTATCCTCACTGGAAGTGACTGGGCCTCGGCAATGATTTAGCTGAGTTCCAGCTGATGAGTTTAGATTTCTAGGCCAGGTTTTATGAAGGAACCCGGGATAGCATCTGTTCACTTTGAAAAGAATTCTGGCAATTCAGCAGTGTCATAAATTTTCAAATGTATATTTTGATTAACACATTTTATTGGCACCCATATTCTTTTCCTTATTGCTAATAATACTGTGAATGTGTCTTTCTGCAGCTGTGGTGCTCCCATTCAAGTTTCCGAGGTAAAGCTGCTTTCCTTTTCATCAGGGCCTAGAACCGTTTTCCTCCCAGCCGAGGTGAAGGCCATAGGGACAGAGGATGATCACGTCCTCCCTCTGCAGGAATTGGCCATGAGAAGTCTGTATCATACCTACCACAGCTTTCTGAAAGGTACATGGGACTTCTGTTTTAATTTTTCTGTCTCATTTAGTGAACATTGTGCTTTGTGTACCTGTTTTGTCTTTCATCTTCAAAAAAAATTTATTGTGGTAAAATAGACATAACAGAATCACCATTTTATCCACCTTTAAATGTACAGTTCAGTGGCATTAAGTACATTCACGTTGTGCAGCAGGATTTTTCTAATAAAAATAGTTTTGATATTTTATTAACACTGATCACTTTAGCACCCCCCCACAGACAGAAGCATTCTTTAAAACGTGGTTGTCAGTTGCAAAGGACAGTGCTTTAAAGTTCAACTGTGTGGTTTTAAGGAAGAAACTTGGTGTTTGGGAATGTGTATTTGGTTGAAGTAAAGGCTGGCAGTAGGGGACATTTGGAAAGATCTTGTCCTTCAAGTTGGATACATCAGTAGAGCAGGTTTTTCCCTTGCTACCTCCTTGCATCTGAGCAATGTGTACACCTAAAGGAGGAGAAGTACCGGGAGGTGTTGGCAGTATTGTTGCAGCCTGCCAGCTAAATTTGGAAAGGATTTGGCAGTGCACAGATTTGATAGGTATTCTGGGTGTATGTCTGAAATGCTTTAAGACAGCACTAGGCAATATTAATATGAAAAATACATTTCAAGTGTTTTTAAAACTGTGAAATGTTTCGTCTTTACTTAAAAAACAGTCCATACAAAAACATCTCACATTAACCTTCCAGAAATGCCTAGTGCAAAGTTAAGTTGGTTTTAAAAACTAAACAGAAAATTATAGTTGTTCACCAGTGAGTAAATTCCATTTTTGTAAGTGTTACTAATGAGTCTGGATGGATGTAAAAGGTAAAAAGATGATTTGTATTTCCTTCCCAAAGATTAATTGATAATTTTTAGATTGCACCTCAGCATGACCATTTCTCTCTCTGTTGGATGTTCATCATCAGTAGAAACCCAGCGTAAATGTGTCCTTAAGATTGCCTGGGTCAATGGGATGTTTGACTTTAAACATCTCTTTTGTGTAGCTCAGACTAAGCTGGGAAGGAAGCTCTCTATTTTTATTAATTACAGCTTATGGGAGTGAGACAAGGAAAAGCTTGGTTTCATTATTTTTCATTCTTTTCGATTTCCTCCTTTTCATTCTCTTCAATAAATATGATTTAGTCCTGGTGGATGATTGATACTGAATGCCTGATAGATTAGGGAGCAACTTAATGGAAGTCAGTTTTAGTCTTCAGTTCCAGTATGTTTAAAATGCTCTGACTCTTATTAAAGTTTGCAAAATCCTCTTTGGGTGAATTATGCCTTTTGATCTTTGTTCTTAAAAAATATTTTATCTCTCTCATTCCTTGCCTCTACCTCAGGACAGCTTCTGGTTGTTCTTAAAATAAGTGAATTTGTGTTTTCTTTTTGTATCAAAAATATAAAAAACTCCTTTCATTTCCAAATGATGTTAGATTTTTATTCAGTGCCTATAAATCAGATCCAGAATTTTCAACATGAAGTACTTTTAAGTAACTGAACTTATTTGGTAACAAAGAGAAATCTTTTGAGAAGCCTGGTTTAAGGAAGTCTGATTTTTTACTCATGTGTGTGATTTTCTCTTGTGTTCCAGATTTGAACTTTCTGTCTCCAATCTCATTACCCAGAAGTCTCCTGGAGCTGCTGCACTGCCCTCTGGGGCACTGTCATCGGTGTAGTGAGCCTATGTTTACCATCGTCTACCCCAAGCTCTTTCCCTTGAGAGAGACACCAATGGCAGGGCTGCACCAGGGGTAATTATGCCTAAGTGGGCACCAAGGTTTACACCCAGGCAAGGGGTGCTGGGCAGGGAGGGGAGAGGCTGTGCATGAAAGCATTAAGTCAGCAGTTTTAAAGGGGCATCACATGCTTCCTGAGAAACAGCTAAATGAAATGATGCACACCTTCAACATCACAAGAAAACTGGACTTGCCTTTATTAGTTAATTTTTTGGTCATATGCTAGACAGTTTTATTGTATATATTACTTAGAGGAGCTCATTCTTTGTGAGAATGTTTTCCTGCTGTTTCCCTATTCCCAGTAGCCTTTAGGCAATAAGGGATGCAAAGGAAAAAAATGTGTTGTATAATGGGATGAGCCCAGCTCTTTCACTTAGTTGGTGTTGCTAACTGAAAATGTGTAGCTGAGTTCTGTGTGTGTGTGTGTGCGCGCGCGCGTGCGCGTGCATAATGCACACACATTTCTGTTTTGAATTTCTAACCCTTCCAAGTGGCATTCTCATGCCACTCTTTATTTCTTAGCACATTTGCCTTGAATTGGCTAAGAATCTTCACTAAGCAAAACAACAATACTGCTACTTTAAAAAAAGAATAGCAGTTAAAGATAGGTCATCAAATGAAAAATCCCCCATTTGCACAACCTTAGTTTATGGGCTTCCTAAATTTAGGAAACTAAATTTAAACTTTTTCTAAAATTGAATTTTTTTTTAAGTTAAGAAAAAGTACTATAGTACCTCATTTATCACCATCAAATATATTTCAGATGAGTAAATTTTCCAGGTAACTGAAGCCATTATCCCTCTTCAGTGCCAAAAAGCATTTCACTTGTAATCATGTTAATAGAAACCTTTCCAAGATTTTCTTTCTTTCCTTCATTTCTTAATCCATGCAAGATAGGCAGTATGGGGCAATGTTCAGAGCATGGACTTTGCACCCGACAAGCCTGGCTCTTCTGTTGTGAGAACGTCGGTGGGCTATGGGACTTCTCAAAATGGGGATACAACAGCCTGCGTGACAGGGCCATGTGAGGCTTGGCAGATGAGAAAGGCACACACCTGGCACTTAAGAGGTATTCAACAAATGGTAGTTTCCATTTCCATAGCTCTACCCTGTCCATCCCAAAACTGTGTTTATCTTTTTCTTGCTCTGGATAATCCTGTTTCGCTATACTTCAGTTCCTATTTCAATCTTCTGTATTTTTAATGTTTCCTGCTTACAGGAGCCCTGCTTCGAATCTTTCTAATTTGATACTTCTAAGGTGATCAGATAACCAGATTTGGTGGAATTGCATTTAAATTAGAATAAAAAGAACTGAATTGGGGTCCAAGTGTATTACTACATGAATGAAATTAACAAATAGACACATTTATGAGAAGCATATAGTGGTCAAATGGACAGGCCCTGCTTCTAACTCCACAAGGCAACCTCAGGCAACTTACCATCCCTGAGCTTAGTCTTTTTGTCAATGGAATGGGAGTAATAATAATATCTGTTTAATAAGGTTATTGTGAGAATTAAATATGATCATCCCTGCAAAGAGCCCAGGATAGTATCTGGCATGTAATAAATACTAAGCAAATATTAACTATTATTATCTATTTTTGTAGCTCAGAGGCTTTTTCTTATTTTTGTTGTGTTTTTAGCAAATGATCTTTATATTAGCAAGATATCACAGGAAAATCTTAACTAATTCATTAAACTATAGTTCAAATCCTTATGCATTGTTATTATACAATTTCCTGTAGAAGACATTTCCTTACTGAAAATACGACAACATAAACAAAACAATATGGTCAGGATGCTCAGTAACCAATCAAATTCTGAATACCTGTTTTTAAAATTAAACTTTATCATGGCAGTTCATTTATGAAAATAACGTAGATCCTTCAAATGAAATCACTTTTATATTATCTTTATATGAAATTTGGGGAATTTAGTTAGTACTCGCATTTTCCATTTACTGTTTAATTTCCCTGCTACATCTTAGAAATACAGTGCGACTAATCTTCTATTGTTTCAGAACATAAATATAATAGTATTAACTAATAGTATTAATTTCATAAAATGAGTATATCAAGTACATAGGACTAAGGGAATGTCCTTTTCTTGCATAAATAGCGGAAATGAAATGCCAAGATACGAACATGGCTTTCTGTGGTAAGTTAATGCTAGGGTCTGAAACTGAGAGTTTGTGGCTTTCATTTGGCCCACCAGGCTGTGCTCCTTCCCGTGTTGCCATGGAGATTGTATTAAAAGCATTGGCTTCAGTTTCTACCATAGTCTTGAAAGTACTTTCTTTTGTAACTGAAAACCAAATACTTGAATCTCCAGTAGGGCTTGTTGCTGAAAATATTTTTTAATATCATAAACTCTAAAAGATTTTTCTAACTTTTCTAATATATTCAGTTGTTTGCATTGCTTGTCATAAAATAAATATCAGCTGGTATCTAAATTAATGTGAATATCTGGCATTATTTCAAAAAAGGAGCATATTGAATACTCTTCTAAAATACCAAACTCAATGGAAGTGTTAGTTTCAACCTAAATTTAATACTGAGTGAAGTAAAAAGAAATGACAGTATTTTGCATAAACAATAAATACCCAAACTTTCAAATATTCATAGCAAAGAAAAGCAGCTAGTACATTTATGACTTTTGATTCTGTAGGTGTAGCAAATTGTTTTTAAAACTTATCGTTCATTAAAATGAAGAACTTCAACATAGAAGATTATTTCTTAGTTAAATAACATGTATCTCTTTTCCCAAGCATGTATGGATCTCACAAGTTCTATATTTCCCGGCAGGCAACCAGGCTACCCAAAGTTTTTCAGGGTCATTGGATTAGTTTGCTAGGGATGCTGCAACAAAGTGCCAAAAACTGGGTGGCTTAAACAACAGAAGTTTATTGTATCTCAGTTTTGGAGGCTGAAGTCCAAGATCAATGTGTCAGCAAGGTTGGTTCCTTCTGAGGCTATGAGGGAGGGATTTGTTCCAGGCCTCCATGGCTTGTAGATGGCCATCTTCTCCCTTCATGTCTGTCTGTCTCTGTGTGCAAGTTTTCTCTTTTTGTAAGGACACCATTCATACTGGATTAGGGCCTACCGTAATGACCTCATCTTACCTATGTGCAAGGACATTATTCCCAAATAAGTTCTCTATATTAGTCATCTCAGTTGCCAAAACACAATGACAGGGTGGCTTAAACAGCAGAAATTATTTTCCCATAGTTCTGGAGGAAAGAAGTCTGAAATCAAGGGGTCAGCATGTTTGGGTTCTGGTGAGGGCTCTCTTCCTAGCTTGCAGGCAGTCAACTTCTTATCATGTCTTTACATGGCAGACAGTATCTCTTTTTATAAGGGCACAAATCCTATCATGAGAGTCCCACCTCATGACCTCATTTAGACCAATTATCTCCCAAAGACCTCCTCTCCAAATGCCCTCACATTGTGGGGTTGGGCTTCAACATATAAATTTAGGAAGGAAACAGTCCAGTCCCTAATAGTCACATTATGAGGTTCTAGGGGTTAGGACTACAACATAGGAATTCTGGGGGCTTTACAATTCAACCCATAATAGTCTGCCCTCTGGTCCCACTGAGATAAGAAAAAAAAAAGTGTTTTCTCTTGCTCTTACCCAGTCAATACTGAATGCCTCATATCTTGTCACCAAAATGTATGGGAAATTCTCCCCACCAGCAACCAATTGGTTCTCCAGTAGATGCTAGCAGGGTGTCCTGTAAGTCCGTCCATTTGTGACATTGTCTTACTAGAGATAGGATTAGATCCCACAGGTTAAGGGCTCAGTCCCACAAGACTGCCTCCACTTCAGATGCCAGTTACAAGTTGTAGATTGTCACTGTACTTCTGACCAACCAGCTATACAAAATCAGGGCTGCCAATACCTCCTTCTTGTGTTCAATTTAGTTGTTAGAGTGGCCCACAGAACTCATGGAAACACTTAACTGTTTTATGTGTTTTATTCTGCTATGACAGAGTACTTGAGATCAAGTAATTTATAAAGAAAAGAGGTTTATTTGGCTCATGCTTCTGGAGCCTGGGAAGTCCAAGATCAAGTGGCCACATCTGGTGAGTGCCATCTTGCTGCATCATAACATGTCAGAAGGGCAGCGAGTACAAGAGACAAAGAAAATCAGACCAAACTCATCCTTTTCTTCAGGAAGCCCCTGCCATGATAACTAACCCACTCCTGTGATAATGACACTCATGAGGACAGAGCTCTCATGGCCTAATCACCGCTTACAGGCTTCACCTTCCGGTACTGTCACATTGGAAATTAAATGTCAACATAAGCTTTGGAGGGGACATTCAAACCATAGCACTTGGGTTTACTGGTTTATTATAAAAGATACAGATGAATAGCCAGATAGAAGAGACACAGAGGGCAAGGCATGTGGGAATAAATATTGAGCTTCCATGCCTTCTCTGGGCGTGCAGTCTTCCAGCTATCCCAAAGCTCTCCACACTCAGACCTTTGAGCTTTTATGGAGGCTTCATTACATAGGCATGATTAATTAAACCACTGACCATCGGTGATTGGCACAACTTTCAGCTCCTCTTCCCTTCCCAGAGATCAAGGATGGGGCTAAAAGTCCCAAACCTGTAATCATGTCTTAGTCTTTCTAATGACCGGCACACACATCCTGAAGTTACCTGGAGATTCCCCAGCTACCAGTTGTTTCATTAGCATATGACAGATACTCTAATCACTCAAGAGATTCCAAAGTTTTAGGAGCCATATGTCAGGAAACAGCATCTACGACTAAATATTTCACAATACCATATCCCCCAAAAGTCATGTCCTCACATGCACAATAAATTCACACGAATAGATTTAGGACATCCAGAAAGTCCTAAATCTATTTCAGCATCAACCCTTAAGTTCAAAATCTCATCTTAAATATCGAAATTAGGTATGGCTAAAACTCAGGATATAATTCATCCTGGGACAAAACTCCTCTCCAGCTATGAACCTATGAAACCAAATAGCAATTTTTCTGCCTGTAGCATGTAATGGTGGGACAGGAATAGGACAGACATTCCCATTCCAGAAGGGAGAACGTTAGAAGGGGAAATAAAGGGGGTCACAGGTCTCAAGTCTAAAATCTAGAAGGTCAAATTCCATTAGATTTTAAGGCTTAAGAATAATCCTCTTTGGCTCCACACTTTGTTCTCTGGGCCCAGTGGGATGGCAGTCACACTCCCTTAGTCCTGGATGAACCAAAGAGGTTGCCCATACCCTTGGGCTCTTTCTTCCCTTATAAGGATAATGTATGTTTGCATCTAGGTAGACCTTTTGGCCATCCTGCCTAGAATCCCAGGAGTCTGACAGCCTTTCTTCATCTCATCCCATCTCTGTCCTGTTCAGTACAAGCTAGCAGTATTTTTGCTGAAATAGTTGATGATCCACAAGTCACTTGCCTAATCTGTTTGCAAACCATTGTCCAGCCACACCCTTGGTGTTTTTTCCAAAGCATGTTTTCTCATGTTTTATAATACGAATAGGGTGAGAATTTTCCAAAATCTTCAAGTTCTGGTTTCTTGTTGCTTAATAATGTGCTCAATTTCTCTCTCTCCTGTTTTATTTTACTGACATCCATAAGCAGCAAGAAGAAACCAAACTGTGCCTTCAACACTTTGCTTAGAAATCTCCTCAGCCAAATATCCAAGTTATCACTTACAAATTCTGCTTTCCATCCAACAGAACACAATTCGCTCAAGTCTTTTGCTAGTTTATAACAAAGATCACCTTTCTTCCAGTTTTCAATAACACATTCCTCATTTGCAGTCTGAGACTTCACCAGAAGCATCTTTCACATTTGTATTTCTGGCAACATTCTGTTCTGACAATGTGTGTATTTTCTAAAACAATAGAAATTTTCTCTATAGCTCCTTCCTCCCTTTCTTTTGTGAGCCCCCACCAGATTCTTCTTTATTTCTCCCAATTATCTCTTTTTTGTCACACACTTCAAAACTCTTCCATCCTTTATTCATTAACCCATGTCAAAGCCACTTCCACATTTTTAGGTATTTGTCACAGCAGCATCCCACCTCATGACAGCAAAATCTCTCACATTGAAAGAGAGAGAATGATTGATTTTAAGAAATTGGCTCACACAGTTGTGAGGGCTGGCAAGGTCAGAACTGTGGGGCAGACTTGCAGCCTGGAAGTTCAGGTAAGAGTTGAAGTTGCAGTGTTGAGTCTGAATTCTGCAGGTTACCAGGCTGGAAACTCAGGCAGGGATTCTTTATTGTAGTCTTAAGGAGAATACCTTCTACTTCTTTGCTCTTAAGGCCTTTAACTAATTGAATGAGGCCCACCCATACTGTGGAGGGTAATCTGCTCAACTCAGAGTCCACTGATTTAAATGTTAATCATATCTCTAAAAAATACCTTCACAGCAACAGCTAGACTAGTATTTGACCAAACAAATGGGCTCCAGAGCCTAACCAAGTTGACACAGAAAATTAACTATCACAGTTAATCAAAAGGTCTTACTTTAATCACCAGAGTATTTTGAGACAGGAACTATAGATAGCCCAGTATCCCAATGGTTCTTCCCATATTTCTGGGTTAAGCTTTAGCCATAACAGGTAGTACAGAGTGTGTTCAGGCTTTATTGCTGTGTTATCTCTCCTTTTGTGTAATAAGCCATGGGGTGCAATGGAAGAACCAATAGTCCTAGGGATAAAGAGATCATTTGGAAGTTGAGCTGTATTACTTTTCTTAGTACTATAAGACAGGTACTTAATCATACAAATCATATGCACTTCCATATGGTCCAACCTAATATTCCTTTTACAGGGGAAACAGGTACAGGAAGATTACAAACTGGGCCAAGGTGTCATACCAGAGCTGGGATTTGAACCCCAACAGTCTGGCTCCAAATCTGTGTTTTAGCCACTGTGCTGTTTAATTAGCTAAGTGGACCAGGATATTAGCATGGGGAAATCTTGAAATAAATGAACTCATAAATAATGAGTTTAAACATACTTTCAATTCATAAACTCATAAACACAAAATTAAATATTCTCTAACATGGTGAACAAGATACTTTTGAGTATGTGTATGTATGTACATACACACACACACACACACACACACACACACACATACACGTGATTTGCATGTTTGCACTAAAGAGTCCAGAAGGATGGAGCTCCAGCTCTTTAAGTATCTTGGGAGAGGGGAATGTGGAGTTATGAAGTAGTCAGGAAGGGAACTTTCATTTTCAACTCTATATACTTGGGATATAATTTTACAAATCTATGAATGTTTGAAAAAAATTCTACCTGGAGGTATTTGAAAAAGCCCTTTGTCTAAAACTGTATACACATAAGAAAAGGAAAGGTGGTTACGGCAGTTTTTTTTGTTCAATTAAAAATGTTAAGCAGGTTGCATAAAAGATTACATAGTGTGATCCAGTCTTTGTCAAGCAATTATAGGTGTAAATATGTGTAAATCTGTGTGCACATATATAGTAAATACATGTACGTACACACAGATTGAAACAATTGTGTGTGTGTGTGTGTGTGTGTGTGTGTATATATATATATATATATATGAAGTCTTGAAGTACTTATATACCAAAGTAACAGTGGTTTCCTTTGAGTAGTGTTGAATTTTTGTAACAAACTGATACTGCTTTAGAAATTAAAAATAGTTTTAATTATTAAAACACTAGTATGCCAGGTGCTTGTAATCCCAGCTACTGGGAGGCTCAGGCAGGAAAATTACTTGAACCCAGGAGGCAGAGGTTGCAGTGAGCTGAGATCGTGCCACTGCACTCCAGCCTGGGTGACGCAGCAAGACTCCATCTCAAAAACAAAAACAAAACATTAGTATACCAATGGCTTCTTTTAATAAAGGTTTTGAAGTTACTTCCAAGTAGCTCAGAAGACTCATCCTCTTGCTTATTAATTTATCTACTCAGTCAGCAAACACACTTTGAGCATCTACTGCCAGCTAGGCACTGTGTTAGGTGAGGATGCCATGGGCTTCAGTCGGGCCACCTGCAAGCTCAGATTTGCATAGCTTGGTTCTTTCAGGAATTCTTGGTCTTCTGGGCCGGAGTGATTCTAAGAGAGTGCCAGATGTCTGAGTGATGACTGAGCCCTGAGATAGAGACCTGTTAGAGGGCCTGCAAAACTGACTTGGTCTTACAGTTTCACTTTGTCTTTCAGAACTGATACTCCCTTCTCCCACTCACTACCAGTTTATTTTTAAAAGAAGCTCTTTTATATAATTCCTATCTGGTTTCATCACTTATGAAATGTTTCACATTTCCTTACCCTTGCTTTTTGTGGCTATTGCTTCTTTGAAACTAAGTAATATCAGTCATACCAACATTATCTGCATACTCATTTTGGAGATTTTTTTTTTCGTTTTGGCAGAAACCTATTCATTGGCACCCTCTTAAGGTGGCTTATGAAATTTCCCGTAAGTGAAACAGTCTTCAAAAATTTAAGTAAAAAGTTCTTAACTGTTTCTTCCTCCTTATAACATTAAAGAATTATTTGTTGATCATCTATCATGGGCTGTGCTCTGCAGTAGGTACTGAAAATTCTGCTTTGACCCCACCACTCAATTGTTTTCTCATATATATATCTCATTCCTAATGTCTAGGGCAAGGGGACAAATCAAGAAAGAAGTCTGCTTGACATTTCTGTTTCTGCACACAGAATCTTCCCGTGAAAGACAGTCGCTACTGACATAAATGCAGCAAGCAGATACAATATGTTATTAGATCATTCTTGAGTTAAGTTAATATGTACACAAGCTCAGGATTTTAACTGTGTCTTATAAATACTATTTTTTCTTTTGGCTTGACTTTCTGTATGAGTCAAATATATGCTTTGTGTTTTTAATCAGGAAACATATTTGCAGAAAAAAATCCCACATTTCTTAGGATTTTCATGGGCTCCAGTATGTGCCAACAGCATTGTGATTCGTTCTTTTAAGGAATAGTGGCATTTCTGTATTTTAAAACCAAGCTGAAATGCTCTTTCTTCTGCCTTGACTGTAAATATGCTCAGAGATTCTAAACTAACAAATGCCATGTCTGATGTTCTTTGTAGAATTTATCAGTGTCTTTTTCTTAACTGTAGAGCTTATTGCTTAGCTCAAAGTGTCTTCCCAGACCTCCGATGTCTCTGGTGCCACAGTTCTGGATTTTAAAGGACTTAACCTACGTGAATCCATTCTTAAGGCAGATTTGTTGGTGTACTTGTAATAACTCAGATTATTAATACAACAAGCAGATACAATATGTTGTAAGATCAGTCTTCCAAAAGCAAGTAAGTACACAGGCTTGGGATTTATTTGTAGCACAAATATGACACTTCCAGGTTACTCACTCCACTCCCATGAGCTTCATAAGGAGTTGATGATGATCCAAAGGAGACTGTCCTTTAATAAGTATAAATCCCATGTCTTCATGGAATTGGATGCTTTTGCTTGGGAGTTGTGTTAGTCTGTTCTTATGCTGCTACGAAGAAATACCCAAGACTGGGTAATTTATAAAGATAAGAGGTTTAATTGATTCACAGTTCCACATGGCTGAGGAGGCCTCAGGAAACTTACAATCCTGACTGAGGGGAAGCAAACACATTCTTCTCCACATGGCAGCAGGAGAGAGAAGTGCTGAGCAAAGAGGGAAAAACCCCTCATAAAACCATCAGATCTCATGAGAACTCACTCACACAAACAGCAGCATGGGGGTAACTGCCCCCCATGATTCAATTACCTCCCACGAGGTCCTGCCTATGACACATGGGGATTATAGGAATTACAATTGAAGATGAGTTTTCGGTGAGGACACAGGTAAACCATATCAGGAGCTTTATTTTTGAAAACTAAAAGCTATGGTATTAAATGTATCCCTTGTATTAATGATTTGCATTTAACATAATTATCTTTTGATCCCTGTGTTTTGTCAGCTATCCCCCAAAATGCACTTGATAGTTAATATTATTTTGTGTCTGTGGTTCTTTTCAATTATGATTTATACAAATGTATACATTCTGGTGTAGCATAAAAATTATCGGAACTAGGGTTCTAACCAACTTTATTTTTTTTTTAATTTAAAATTTTTTTTCATTTTTAATTTTTGTGGGTACATAGTAGGTATATATATTTATGGAGTACCTGAGATGTTTGAAACAGGCATGCAATCCATGGTAATCACATCATGAAAATCACATTCCCTCAAGCATTTATTCTTTGTATTACTAACAATGCAATTATACAATTTTAGTTACTTTAAAATGCAGTTATTTACTATAGTCACCCTGTTGTACTATCAAATACTAGGCATCATTCCTTCTGATTATTTTTTGTACCTATTAACCATCCCCACCTCCCCTCAACCAACTTTAATTTTTAAAAATTAGAGGTAATGCAAAATTATCTTATAACTTAAAATTTATGTAATTTCCTGAGTTAAGGAAAAAAAATTCAAAAGTGATGCTTGCCTTTTCACTTTCTTAAAGATGTCATTTGAAAACCAGTCTTCTGTTTTGATCAAGTTAAATTAATTCATTTCAATTTTATAATAGTGCTTTTTGTGTTCTAAGAAATCTTTACCTACCTACAAGGTCATGAAGCCTATGTAATTATATATTAATATACTGTAATTCTCTGTTCCATTCACTTGATCTGTGTCTATCTTTTAGTCAATACTAAACTATCTTAATTGCTATAGATTATGCTAGGCCTTAATATCAGGTTGAGTGACACTCCACTTCACTTTTTCCTTTCAAGATTGTTTTAACTATTCTAGGCCCTGCACTTTCCCACTGAATTTTAGAACAAATTTATCTTTATTTTTTTTTAATCCAAAAATCCTTGTTGAGATTTTCATAAAGATTGCATTTAGGCCAGGCGTGGTGGCTCACGCCTGTAATCCCAGCACTTTGGGAGGCCGAGGTGGGTGGATCACCTGAGATCAGGAGTTCAAGACCAGCCTGGCCAATATGGTGAAACCCCAACTCTACTTTAAAAAAAAAAAAAACCATAAAATTAGCCAGGCATGGTGGTAGGCACCTGTAGTTTCAGCTACTCCAGAGGCTGAGGCAGGAGAATTGCTTGAACCTGGGAGGCAGAGGTTACAGTGAGCCAAGATTGCGCCATTGCACTCCAGCCTGGGCAACAAAAGCAAATCAAAAATAACCCCAAAAAATGTTTTCTTAAGTTTATACCAAAATATTTCACTTTTTTTTGTACTTATAAATGATACTGTGTTTTTAAATTTCAATTTCCATATGTTCATTCTTAGCATATGG
This sequence comes from Cacajao melanocephalus, assembly GCA_963573385.1. Taxonomy (NCBI): domain Eukaryota; kingdom Metazoa; phylum Chordata; class Mammalia; order Primates; family Pitheciidae; genus Cacajao; species Cacajao melanocephalus. The sequence goes on along the minus strand of CAUYLG010032540.1, from coordinate 202,263 downwards.
AAGTTTTACTGATTTTCATATTTTTTATAGATGTTGCAGCCTTGTTCAACAGGCTTATTAGTTATAAGAGTATTTTTTGTAGATACCTTGGGATTTTCTGCATAGAAAATCATGTCATGCTGTCTACTAAGGCATCATTTTATTTCTTCCCTTCCAATCTGTATGCCTTTTATTTCTTTTTCTTGCCTTATTGCAATGGTTAGAACTTCGTGTACTATGCCAATGTTGTAAAAATAGACATCCTTGCCTTGGTCACAGTCTTATAGGGAAAACACTCAGCCTTCCACTGTTAAGTATAATGTGTTAAGTATAATAATATGTTAAATATAATATGTTAAGTATAATGTGTTAAACCTACTGTTAATTAGGGTTTTTTGGTATGTTCTCTTTATTAAATTGAGGAAGATTTCCTCTCTGTGTAGTTTGCTGAGAGTTTTAATCATGAAAAAATGTTCGCTTTTATATGATCGTATGGTTTTTCTTTTGCCTGTTGATATGGTGGGTGATACTGATGATCAAATATTGAACTAGCCTCACATGCCTGGAATAACTCCCACTTGATCATGATGTGTAATTCTTTTTGTACATTAATTTGTTAATACTTTGTTGAAGATTTTAAAACCTCTGTTTATGAAAGATATTGGTGTGTAATTTTCTGTTTTTGTATTGTCCTGGTCTGGTTCTGGAGTCAGGATAATACCAGCCTCATGGAATGAGTTAGGAAGTATTCTTCTTCTGTTTTATTCCTGAAGAAATTAACTCTGTTAGAATTCTCCAGTGAAACCATCTGGGCAGGGAAATTTGTTTTCTTTTTCAAGTTATAAATTCAGTTTATTTAATTGTTGTAGGACTATTCAGGTTGTCTTTTTTATCTCAGTTGAGTTTTGGTAGTTTGTGGTTTTCTAGACATTGGTCTGTTTGTTCTAAGTTGTCAGATTTATTAGTATAAAGTTGTTCCTGGTGTTCCTATACACCTTTTTAATGGCTGTAGGATCTGTGATGATATCACCTGTTTCATTTCTAATATTAATTTGTGTGTTTTCTTAATCTTTGTCAGTGTTGCTCAAGATTTATCAGTTTTATTGTTATTCATAATCCTGGTGATTAATTTCATTGATTTCTCCTCTTTATTATTTGCTATTCTTCTGCTTTGTGTTTATTTTGTTCTTTTAAGTTTTTAAAGGCTCAGAGGAAATTTATAGCACTAAGTTCTTACATTAGAAAAGAGGAAAAGTCTCAAATCAATAATCTAAGCTTCTTTGTAATATAAGCATTTAGTGCTATAAATTTCCCTCAGCACTGCTGTGTCTAGCTATGTACCAAAATTTTTGATTTTTGTATTTTTTTTTGTCTTCATTCGGTTTGTGTATGTTTTAAGTTCTTTTGAGATTTCCTTTTTGACCTATGGCAGTGTGGTCATTTGACCCATGGGTCAAAGAATTATGATGTTTAATTTCTGTATGTTTGAAGATTTCCCTCTTTTTTGTTAGTGATTTCTAGTTTGATTCTGTTATAGTCAATGAACATACTCTGATTTTTACTTGCTTTAAACTTAAATTGTTCTTCATTCTGTAGTTTCCTAGTAGAAATGTGAGTTATTGATTTTAGATCTTTCTTTTCTACTATGTGTGTTTAGTGTAAGTTTCCCTTTAATTAACGGCTTTGGCTGCATCCTATTACTCTTTGATGACTTGTATTTCATTTTCATTTAGTTGAAAATTTTATTTCTCTTCAGATTTCTTCTTTCACCTAGACATTTAAAATTAAGTTGTTTAATTTCTAAATATTCAGGAATTTTCTAGCTATCTTCTATTGATTTCTAGTTTAATTCCATTGTAGCTTGAGAACATAATTTATATGATGTCTTTTAAGTTTTTTAAGGTGTGGTTTTATGCCCAGATTTTGTAAAATTCTCATTTAAGTGTTACTACCAGTTTATGGCTCTAGCAGCTCTGTCCAGGTGGGCAGATCTCAGCTGTGACTTGGTGTATAGTTCATGGGCATTTGAAAAAAACAATGTATGTTCTGCCACTATTGGATAGTGTTCTGTCTATGTCAGATTTTTGATTTATTGTGTTCAGTTTTTCTATACCTATACTGATTTTCTATCTAGTAATTCTGTCAGTTGCTGAGAGTAAAGTATTGAAGTCCCCAATTCTATTTATGAATTTATCTATTTTTCCTTTCATCTCTATTATTTCTTAACAGCTTTATTGAGATAATTCACGTATCATATAATTTCACCCATTTAAAATATACAATTCACTGTTTCTTAGTACATTCAGTGAGATGTGCAACCATCACCCCAATCCATTTTAGAACATTTTCTCACCATGACGGAAACCGTGAACATTTAGCTGTTGCCCCTGTCCCTCCATCCCCCTCATACCTAGCCCTAGGCAACCACTTATCTACTTTCTGTCTCTGTAGATTTTCCTGTCCCAGGCCTTTGGCTTGGGGGCATGGGCTTTACTTGGAGTCAGTTCTGTCTGTGCCTGTTACTGGTTCTGGATTGTAGGCTTCTACAGCATTCTGTTTAAGATATAGACGGCAATAAGGTCCCCAGGGAACTGGCCAGCACTGCACTGTTCCTCAAGTCCCACAGTCCCTAGGCTATCTGCCTTCATTCTCCCTTTCAGAGCTTGCTTGTGTTTATTTGCTGTGTTTTGTCCAGAGTGTGTCAGGTGTAGGGGAAAAACCTGGGAGGAATGGGGCCTACCCATCTTGGCAGAGCCAGAAGTTCCCACCGAAATGTACTTTCCCCCCAAATCCAGAGGGATCCACCAAGTGTGTATTGGTTTCTCTGCAGTGGGCAGTTCTGGATGCAACTCTTCTTTTCCATTTGAAATTGCACTGATGTAGCAGGCATGTGAACTCTTGTTGGATTTCTCTCTTACTTCTGATAATCATGTATCTATTAAGACATCAAGGGTGTGTGCTACTTCCAGTTTGTATTCCCCTTGCAAGTACATTTAGCCTTAAGGAAGAAAAACACTTGTTGGACCTCCTAGAGATTTTCAGGAGGTGGCTGAGCAGGGTACGCCACCTTGGGTCCTCTCCGCAATCCCATTTCTCCTCCCTCTAGAGTCTGCAAGGGGAGTCTAGCATAGCTGTCTCATCAGCTGTTGGCCTCCATTCAGTGCTTCTGTTAACCATTCCTGGGTGCCTCATGTATTACATTCTGAAGTCTAGGTGAAACACTCCTGTTGGCCTGATCCAATCTTATATGCATTCTTGCTGGCTAATGTACTTAGAATCCATTTCCATCTGTGCCCTCCAGGTTCCTGCTAATATAATTTGACAAGATCCTGCAACTCCATCAGCACGTACACGATTTCGTCCAAGAGGAGACCTTGCAGCGATCTCCAGATCATGCTAGGATTTTACTCTTTTTGGCCCTATAGGCAATGAGTATTGATGGTTGTGGGTCTTGAAAAGTTTTTAGATGACCACCCCAGATGAAGCCATTGAAACATTTTTACCCAAGGGAATGCTAGTTTTCTTAGAAGGTGGAAAGGGCTTTTTGTGATATGAAGAAATGTTAGAGAGCCAAGGTTCTTAGATTCATGCCTGTCTAGAGGCTCCCATATCATCAAGTCTCAAGTTCCCACTCTTTCCCAACAGCACCTTTACCTTAGCTGAAGGGATATGGCATAAATATATCTTGATCTCGCATGTGATCCTGAATCCTCTACATTTAGCCTCAGTCATGTCCCTTGCAGCTTCATAAAATAAGGATTCCTTTAAGGCCACCATAAAAATTTCCTGATTCTCTGCCCATGCCTTGAGTTGAGATCTCAAGGCACTAAGCTTATCATTTTCTTTTTGGAATCTCTTCAGCACAGTCAAAAGAAGCCATCTCACCCACGAACTTCGAATCACCATGATGCCTTAGCAATCAAGTGCCACAGCCATTTGCTCTCCCAGTGGCTTACCCTCCTGTTACTTTCTGTTTCAGTGATTCTGAGTAACCGTGATGCCACCACATGCTACAGATTAGCAGGATCCCACTTCTCCCTAGTAAGAAAGAAAGTCATTCATGTACTCACCAGCCCAACTTCAGAATCTCACTTGGATGAGCTGCTTCATTGGGCCACTTCTCATAACACATACTGTATTCATCAGGGCTGGAAAACAATATGCACATTCAGCTGAGACTTTGAAGAGAAATTAATGAAGAGGGACAATCAGCTGAAGTTTGGGCAGGGTGCAGAGCACCCAGAAGGATAATGAGACAGCCAGGGACTCACAGCAGGAGGAAGCCCTTACCATGCTTAGTCCTTGGGCCTGAAGGGCAAAGGGAGCTCTGGAGCCTGGTGAGAACCAGAGGTGGCAAAGGGGGTCTGCCTGATAGGAGCTCCAGTTGCAGAGGAAGAGAGGGAGTCAGATGGAATACTCAACCTTCTCTCTTCCTGCCCTTCAGCCTCCTGCTGGTGCCTCTCACTGGCCTAACAGAAGCTGAAGATGAGACAACTTTGCTGGTAGTCTACAGAGGTCCCCTTCCTGGGACACAGAGAATGGCAGACTGGGTTGAGGGTGAGGAAATGGAAAACAATCAGCACAGGGGGTCTTGTGGAAATAATAGGAGACTCTTCTCCCCTACCAGAGGATAGCACTTCTGGCTGGAAAACAAGGCATCTAACAGCTGGAGCTGTCAAGAGTGGGTCGGACACCGCCCTGGGGCTCATGACTCACTGCACAAAGGTGCCCGAACCTCTGCTATATGGGGAAGACCTTTGAACTGTATTATTCAGATTCTGAAATGACCTCCACGAGCAATCTATGTGTATACATACATTTGTAGGATAAATTCCTTAAAATTAATTATGTTGTTCAGGCTCTGTGGTATATATGTGTTCTGGCTAAATGGGTGACATTTTCTGTTACATTATTTTTATAATGGACTTCAAATTCTGTCATTGCAGTATTGGTTCTAGGAAGCAGAATTTGAAATGTAATGTGGAAAAGGTATTTTTTTTCTTAGTTTCTACTTTAGGGATAGTATATCCTCTGAACACTACTATTAAAATGAACATTCATGTGCACATACTTCACCTGATTCCAGAGCTCAGTTTTAAAAGGAAATTTAAATTTCTGTTATGCACTTTGTTGACTATGGCTAATCCTTCATTGTAACAAAGAAAAAGTTTCCAACAGAAAGAATCAGAAGCTTTAATCTAGAACTCACTGTTCTTCTCTCCCTTTCTCTCCTTCCAGGAGGACAACTGTTAGTTTTGTGGCTTACTGCTGCTCCACTCAGTGTCTGCAGACTTTTGACCTGCTGAGTTGATGAGCCTTAGGAGCACTGCCAGCTTGACGCTGGGGAATCCGGCCAGTCCAGAACAGACTCTTCCATCCTGTCCTGTCCAAGGCGGGGCACTGCGGAACTCTCTGGAAATGTCATGACTGGGCTTCAGAGCTAAAATGCCTCACCCTTCCCCCAAGTTGGAATATATCCTCCCCCAAATTAAGGACCCGTTTGTCTTCTGTGTTTTTCCTTTTTATGTGAGTGTGTCTTTTACATAAACTGTTTAGCTTGATGGGCCTCCCCAAATCTAATTTAAAGCAAGTGTCAGGTCCCTGGAGAACAGTGATTTGATCATCTAACCAGATTCCCTTTGAACACACATACCTTCAGTGATGCTTCCTCTCTTCTACCTTGCTTTCCCCAGAGGTGATTTCCCCGAGAGCATATTCTGCACAGTGTCTCTGGTGGAAACTTGTCACTTTTTGAGGAGTTTCAGCAAACCCCATGGCCTCAGTGGTCTTGAGTAGCAGGGTGGGGTGCCTGAGTTGGCGGCAAAGTGAGACTCCCATGGAGGCTCAAAGAGGATCCCAGAGCACACACCCTCTGGAAAGTTCCAGCCTTGTTTGTAAGTTTTGGTATGTAGCAAGAGACTTTTGTGAGGGATTTTAAAAACAAAAATATAGATTGTAATGAAATGTACTCATTTTTAAAAAATGTTTGCAGAAAAAAGTTTTTAAATTTTCTAAGATTTGTTTATATGAGAAGAATTTGAGGAATATTTGAAGCTTTACAAGATCTGATCCTTTTTCTTTCTCAATATAAACAGTTTCCATATAGTGAGAAAGGGGGAGAAAACACACATTGAAGTAAGACCTCAGTGTTCTTTTTTGATAGGTTTATGATTAAATTTATACTGACTTTGAAATATTTTTGTCACATGTGAAAGACAGGCTTCAGCTACTTCCACTACTAGTTTTTAACAAGGTGATTCTAAATACAGCCTGTGCACATTTACTTATTCAGCTGATACATGAGATTATCTTCATTTTGACCCTAGTTTCTTATATACTTAACATATACTGCCCAGATGCCACTGAGAACATACAGGAAAAGCAGGTCCAAATTCAGCCTTGGACTTCTGCAAAAGTCCATAAACAGAAAGTCTGCGAGCCTCCACTCTGCCAGAAAGAACTGCTCTTCATGAAGAAGTCACGTATTTGCTCTTCCTTTCAAAGGATGGCATTTTAATGTTGCTTTGCTGCCAGATGTTCATCTGGTTGCTGTGAAGAGATTCTTTTTTTAAAAATGTTTTTTAATGATGTAAGTTTTCTAAAAGGCAAGGCTGAAAGGAGAACCAAGAAGATTTGCTTGGTAGAAAAATTTTTTTTTAATTTCAGATTTATGAAAAATTTGGTTGATGGAATTTTTATTAGCTGCCCTGACTTTATAATGCTATGTTCTAACAGTGCCAAAAATCCTACATAGTTACTGACAAATGTGTGATCTTTTTACAGTCACACCACCTGCTGCCCGGAAAGCACACCATCCACGTAGAATGGAGAAGGCAGAAAGTTACCATGTGTTCCCACTGTATCTGCACTGTTCTTACTTCCTCTTGTTCCTTTTCATAACTTGGTCTATTCAGCCTTAACATTTCAAAGGCTTATAGTAAAATAGGAACTGAAGATCTCTATCAAAATGTAACACTTCTTTCATCCTTTGGAATAATTGAAGTTTTAAGGTAACCTCTACATGTATGTAAGTAAGCAGGTGAAAAATGTGGCATGAAATTTCACAATTGTGCCTCAGGCCTAAGTGACTGCTACTTATCATTTAAGTAACAGTAAATATCTTGCTACATTTTTCTATTTCATCCTCTACAATCATATGTCATGGAATGGAGCTACGAAATGTGCTAACTTGATATTCAGGATTCTCACTGCGATAAGGTAATACATTAGTTTTACCTTGTTTGAAATTTTACAAAGATGCTTATAATCCAAGCATTCTTTCTCTACCTGTTATGAACTACAGTGTGTTAAACAACAGCAGTGGGCTGGGCATACAACCTTTGTACAGTCTCAACCTTCATCCTTGGGTACAGCACCAGCACTTAATTGATGAGAAGTGGAACTTAAATGGTTTCCCTGGTGCTGTTCATTATGGAAATTCTGTGCTGGATTCATCAATGATCAATGTCATTCTTAATCTTTGGATATTATAAAGGAATGTTATCAACTGGAGAAAATTTGCCTACATGCTGTATATTTGAGTTGTGTCCAAAGCTTTGCAGAAAAACAAATCTGAAGTGATTATATGTTGTTTTATTGAGCAACAGTAATGCTAGGTAGAAAAGTATTTCACACAGTAAGAGTAATGCAAAAAAAAGTGAACTACTTGGAAAGTATCATCTGTCCAGGTAAGTTTTCTTCAGTGAGCTCATGTGTGGTTAGTGGTAAAGTCCAGGATAGCCCCATAAGCCTAGGCCTTCCTATGATGTCGTGCAAAGGGGGCCCATTTTAGTGTATTACCCTAGATATGTTCTTCAGTGTGCCCAATTGTTATCATACCAGAACCCTCAATTAAGTAACATTGTATGGATGAAATGCTGCATCTTCAGCTAATATGTGTTTTGAGCACACTCTTAAAATATAATTAAATGATCCCTATACAAAAGAGCCTGGCCTGGATGGAGGATCCACTCTGGCTAATGGATAAGAGTGATGAACCTCTCCATTATCTGGCCCTTCTCTTCTGGAAAAGTGAGGCTTACATTAAACATCTTTTGGTCAGCGTGCCTCCCGAAGACCTTTCACACTCCAGCTTGTCTGGCTATGTTATGTACATCTCATTTCTGTTTTACATTGAGCATTACGAATTAAAGTCTTTGCAGTCTAGGAAAAAAGAAGTCTTCAACACCAGTTGGTTTATGAGGCTCTGCACGTAATTTTCTCTAAAATATATAACTATTTTGTAGTCTCAGGGGACTTTCGAAGCCAGTTTTTAAAATTATTAGTAGTACAGTTGTTTCCTGAATGAAAAATCAGAAATTCTAATCTTGCTATAAAGTGCTTAAACACCATACATTGCCTCAGCATAAAACATTTTTATTAAGATGATTTATGAACATGGATTTCTAACTGGACCAACATTAATGCAACCTGATATAATTAAAAATCGGGACGTAAATTCATTTTACAGACTCATAAACACACTCTAAGACTCTTCTTCAAATGGATTCTTATATAACCCTGCTCGTTTTATTATGCCTTCAGTTTTGTGGTTTTCATTCACTCCTGCTTGTTCCTAATGAGGTTCTCCTGTATCTTCCCAGAAACTCAGTGAATATCTTTTCTTCAAAGGGAGTTTTTATAAAGTTTGTATTCTTGAAACTAGCTCTATGTCTGTCTAAAAATCCTTCAAGTCTCGGCCAGGCACGGTGGCGCATGCCTGTAATCCCAGCACTTTGGGAGGCCGAGGCGGGCGGATCACAAGGTGAGGAGTTCCAGACCTGCCTGGCCAGCATGGTGAAACCCCATCTCTACTAAAAATACAAAAAAGTTAGCCAGGCATCGTGGTGCTCACCTGTAGTCCCAGCTACTTGGGAGGCTGAGGCAAGTGGTTCAGTTGCTTGAACCTGGCAGGTTGAGGTTGCAGTGAGCTGAGATCATGCCATTGCACTCCAGCGTGAGCGACAGAGTAAGACTTTGTCACACACACGAAAAAAATCAAGTCTCACTGTACCTACCAGAAGTACCTCGTGTCACCAGCTAATAGATCTGAAAATGATGCAGGTGTCTCTAGGAAAGGGATTGATCATAGCCAAGTGACTGATATTCTCGCTCAAGAAGAGCTTGCTTCACAGCCTTTGAAGCATGACTGTATGTATGTGTGGTCCCTTGGACTCTGGAGACAGAAAAGTACTGGCAGCCAGTGTGGTGGCTGGGCAGAAGGTGGAACATTCAGAGATTATTTCTGTATGTAATTAAGAGACTTGCAAGGGTTAGCCGGGGTTTTTTCCACTCAAGAAGTGTGGATTATCCTTGTTACCTGTGTTAAAGAATATCAGGTTTTGTTTCTCATGGTGACTTCTGAGTTTATAATGATCCAAGGTTTTTAAAATAGATATATAATGAAAGGATTATCCAGGCCTCTGAAAAATTATGGCAATATTCATTTGGAGTGTGGCTAAAAACTCGTACTGTATCCAGTTTGGTTGCCTCTCTCAGTTACTGCAGTTTATAGAATAATTGAGCTTGCACCATGTGAATGCTCAGAATGTCAGTGGTGAAGTATTTATTCAATAGAAATGGCTGAATTCTCAGTATGAATGAGCTTTGTGAAGTGTTATAAGTTGCCCTATTCCTATTCCTGTCTCCCTGTTCCATCTCTATTGTATACTTGAAAACCAACAGTGTATAATGAAGGTGAAAAGTAGCAGCCTGGAAGCCACTAGGGGGTGCAGAATGGGGTTAGAATCCGTTAAAGGCTCATTCCCAGACAACTGTCATTATTTGACCTGTCAGGCAGTTCCCTGGAAGACCTCATTTGCAAGACTGTATTTTACCAGATTGGAGCTTGCCAGGTGTGAGAAGCCTTTTTCCAGGGACATTAGTCAAGAAAGACTCAGAGGCAATTGATTAATTTTGTGGTTGCCTCAAGTAGTGGCTAACCCTTGGAGCAGACAATAGGCTAACCAAAAATGTAAAATGAATAGCTAGGGAATAAGATATCCATAGGGACCTTGAAAAGCTCTGATATTGGGACTTTAGGTGGTCATGTGTATGTCTAGAGCTTGGTATATGCCAAGGGTTATACTCCTGCTCAGGAAAGACTTAAGAACATCTTGAGCTTTCACTGTAAGTTGACCTTGACACAGAAGCAGAAAGTGAAGCCAAAGGCAGCTTCCTTCCTGTCGCCTTCCTGGCTCAGTGTTGAAGGGGTGCCCCAGCATGCACCCAGAGCCCTTACCACAGACTTGGAGACGTAGCACAGTAAGGACACTCTCTTAGTAGGGTTTAGGGAAATTTCTGTCCATTTATTAGCTGACCACTAAATGACCCTAGCATAAAGACTTCAGTATCCAGGCACTATAAAGAATATAGACTTTACTGAATTAGTTCAGAATAGTCACTAAACAAGACTAAACAAGCCAAAACCCAGAAAGTACATCTAACCCTTAGCAAGGAGATAAAAAGGTAGGTAAGTATGATTTCCAGAGTTGCCCCATTGTTCTTTGAAATGTCCAGTTTTCCACAGGAAAAATTATGAGGCACATAAAGAAAATATGTTCCATACACGGGGGAAAAATAGAGACTGTACCTGAGGAAGTCTAGACATTGGATTTTTAGACGAAGACCTTAAATTGGCTATTTTAAATAGGTGCGGAGAACTAAAGAAAAATTATGTGTAAAGAACTAAAAGTATGAAAATGTCTCACTAAATAGAAAATGATGAAAAATTATTTTTAAAAGAACCGAATATAAGTCTTGAAGTTGAAAATACAGTAACTGAGGCCAGGCGTGGTGGCTCACGCCTGTAATCCAAGCACTTTGGAGGCCAAGGCAGGTGGATCACCTGAGGCGGGAGTTCAAGACCAGCCTGACCAACATGGTGAAACCCTGTCTTAAAAAAATAAATATTAAAAAAAAAACAGTAACTGAAATGAAAAATTTATGAGGTACTCTAGTCTGAGAAACAGGAGAAAGAATAGAGCTTCATTCATACCAATATATGCATAATTGGAGTCTCAGAGGAGAGAAATAGGTAGAATATTTGAAAAAAATAATGGTCAAAGACTGAAATTTGATGAAAAGCATTGATTTACATACCCAAGAAGCTCAATGAACCCTAAGTAGTATAAACTCAGAGATCCATGCCTAGACACCAAATCACACCCTCCAAAGAATTGTGGAAGCAAAGAGAGAAGTGACTCACATACAAAGGATCTTCATCAGAAACTATGAAGTGTAGAAAACAGTGGGATGACATATTCCAAGTGGTGAAAGTGAACGACAATCAAATAAGAATTCTATTTCCAACAAAACTATCCTTCAAAAATGATTAGGACATGCTCACATAAACAAAAACAGAATTTGTCATTAGCGAGTCTGCCCTGCAAGAAATAATAGGGAACTTCAGGCTGAAAAGATAATAGTAACTCAAATGCATATGAAGAAATAGCACTGGTAAAGGTAGCTATATTGGTAAATATAAAAGACAGTACAAATGTGTATTTTGTAAATTTTTTTCCTCCTATCTGATTTGAGGCAACTGCATAAAACAATAATCTGGGTGGGCACAAAGTGAAAAACAATTTGTATGACAATAACATTACAAAGGAAATTGGAGGGAACAGACTTAACAGAGCAAGAAAATGTTTTGTACTGTTGAAGTTAACTTGGTATTAATCCAAACTAGGTTGTTGTAAATCAAAATGTTATAATCATCAGGGAAATCACTAAGAAAATAGCTAAAGAGTATATAGTAAAAGCTACAGCAAAGAAAATGGTACACTAGAAAAAAGCTGCTAATAAAAGAAGGCACAGAAATAATGGAAGAATAAAGGAACAAAAAAAGACAAAAGACAGAAAACAACAAGGCTGATCACAGTGGCTCATGCCTAGAACGCCAGCACTTTTGGAGGCTGAAGGAGGAGGATTGCGTGAGCCTGGGAGTTCAAGGACAGCATGGGCAACATAGTGAGGCCTTGTCTCTATTGAAATTATATATATATATAGTTACAGACTAAACCCTACCTTATCAATAATTGCATTAAGTGTAAATGGATTAAACACTCAAAAGGCAAAGATGGTAGAATGGATAATAATCAAGGTCCAACTATATGCTGCCCCCTAAGAAATGCTTTGGATTCAATGACCCAAGTAGGCTGAAAGTAAAAGGATGAAAAAATACATGTAAACTGTAAGAAAAAAAGAGCTTGAGTGGATATATCAGACAAAACAGACTTTAAAAATTATTGGAGACAAAGACATTACATAATAAAAGGGACAATCTATCAAGAAGGCATAATTTATAAAAGAAATGATACAAAACACGTTCTCTGACCACAATGGGATGAAATTAAAAATTGGAAGAAACTTTGGGAAACTTAGAAAAATTTGGAAATTAAACAATACACTCCTGTTAACTAATGGGTCAAAGAAAAGAATCATGAGGGGAATTACAAAGTCCCTTAAGAGAGTAATGAAGATGACAGAACATAACAGAACTTATGAGATGCAGCTAAACCATCACTTAAAGGATCATGTGTAGCTATAAATGTCTCTGTTACAGAAAAGTTTCAAATCAGTAACCTAGCCTGAAACCTTTAGAAACTAGAATAGCAAACTAAACCTAAAGCAAACAGAAGAAAGAAATAATATGGATTAGAATCAAAATAAATGAAATAGAGGATAGAAAACTAGACAAAAATCGAACCAAAAGCTAGTTCTTACAAAAAGTCAATAAATGACACCCTTAGCCAGCCTCAAAAAGAAAAATAGAGAAGACAAATTACTAAAATCAGGAATGAAAGATTACTACCAATTTTATGGAAATAAAAATTATAAGAGTTCATATGACAAATTAGAGAACTTAGATGAAATGGACAAATTTCTAGAAAGACGTACTACCAAAATTGAAATAAAAATTTAAATAGATCCAAACAGATTAAATGAATAATCAGAAAACTTCCCACAGCCAGGCATGGTGGCTCACACCTGTAATGCCAGCTATTTGGGAAGCTGAAGCAGGAGGACTGCTTTAGGCCAAGAGTTTAAGACCAGCCTGGGCAACACAACAAGACTCTGTCTCTTAAAAAAAATACTAATAAATAAATAAAAATTTTAAAAATAGGTGTGATGGTGCATACCTGTAGCTCCAGCTACTTGGGAGGCTGAAGTGGAAGTATCCTTTAAGCCCAGGAGTTCAAGGTTGCAGTGAGCTATTGTCACACCACTGCACTCCAACCTGGGTGAGAGCGAGACCCCCATCTCTTAAAAACAAAATTCCCACAGGGTAAAGTCCAGGAGCAGATGCCTTCACTGGTGAATTCTACCAAACATTTACAGAATACCACCAATTATTCAAACCCTCTTCCAAAAAACAGAAAAGGAGGATACCCTTCCTAATTCAGTATCACTCACATTAGAAATCGGGCAAAGAAAACAACTACAGGCCAACAGCCCTCAATATAGATGCAAGAATCCTCAACAAAATACTAAGGAAACTAAATCCAGCAACATAAAGAAAGGAATATACACCATAAGCAACTGAAATTTAGGAATACAAAATTCAACATGCAGAAATCAATGTGGTATACCATATTATTAGAATAAAGGACAAAACATCATCTCAATGCATATAGAAAAAGCATTTAACATTTGGCAAAATTCAAAACTCTTAGATGAAAACATTCTAAAAGCCAAAAATAGAATTACTTTTTTTTATCCTGAGAAACGACATCTATGAAAAACTCACACCTGATATGTAAATACTGTAAGCTTTCCCTCCTAGAGATAATAAATAAGACAAGGATGTTCTCTTTCATCACTTCTATTCAACCTTGTACTGGAGGTTCTAGCCAAGGCAGTAGACATGATGAAGTAAAATGCATCCAGACTGGAAAGGAAGAAGTAAAACAGTTTGCAGATGACATGATCTTGTGTGTAGAAAATATTAAGGGGTTCACACCAAAAAACTACTAGCGCTAATAAGTTCAATGAGGTTGCAGGATACAAGATTAATACACAACGATCATTAATTTTTATACATTAGCAATGAACAACACACAAAAGAATTCCATTTACAACAGTGTCACAAAGAATAAAATACTTGGATTTAACATCATTAAAAAACAAAGATAATTTGAGTATAAAGAAATTTTGTGTTCACAGATTGGGAGAAAATATTGTTAAGATGTCAATACCCCCCAAATTGATCAACAATTTGTATCAAAATACCCCCTGCACTCTTTGCAGAAATGGACAAGCTGATGCTAAAGTAATATGGAAATGCAAGGGACCCAGAATAACAAAATAATCTTGAAAAGATTAAAACATTTTAAGAATTACACTTCCCGTTTCAAAACTTACTACAAAGCTACTATAATTAAGACTGTGATGCTGGCATAAGGATAAACATATCAATGGAATAGAATTGAGATTTCAGAAATCAACCATTACACAATGGACAATTTATTTTTGACAAGGGTGCCAAGACAACTCTGAAGATGAATGTATAATATTTTTAACAAATGTTGCCAGTGACATAGCCATATGAAACAATGAAATTGAACTCCTATTTCGTACCAGATGCAAAACTTGCCCCAAATGGATGACAGACCTAAATGTAAAATGAAAATCAACTCTTAGAAGAAAATGTAGGAGGTGAACCTTTATGACATTGGACTCAGCATTCGATTAACACCAAAAGCACAAGCAAACAAAAAAATACACAAATTGTATTTCATTAAAATTTAAAACGTGTGCCTCAAAGACACTATCAAGAAAGTGAAAAGACAACTCAAAGAATGGGAAAAATTGTTCTAAATTATGTATCTGATAAGGGTCTAGTATTTAGAATATATAAAGAATCCTTACAACTCGAAAAAATGTGTAAGAAAACTGGTCAAAGGATTTGAATAAACATTTTTCCAAAGGAGATACACAATGTCCAAAAGCACATGAAAAGATGCTCCACATCATTAGTCATTAGGAAAATGCAAATCAAAACCATGAGATACCATTTCACACACACTAAGATGGCTATAAACAAATAGGTGGAGAATAATAAGCCTTGACGAGAATGGATAAATTGAAACTTTCATATATTGCTGGTGGGAATGTGTTAACTATGCACTCTGGCTCAGTCTGGCAGTGCCTCAAAAGGTTAACAGAGTTACCATATGACCAGTAATTCCTAGGTACTTAAGAAAACTGAAAACACATCCACACAAAAACTAGTGCATGAATGTTCATAATAACCAAAAAGTGCCATCAATGGATGAATGGATGAATCAAATCTAGCATAGCCATAGGAAGGAATATTATTCAGCCATAAAGAGGAATGAGTTAGTGACATGCCAAAACATGGATGAACCTTGAAAACATTATGACATGAAAGGAGCCAGCCACAAAAGATCACATGATTCCATTAATATGCAATGTCCAGAATAAGAAATCCATAGGGACAGAAAGTAGATGGTGGTCAGGAGTTGAGGGGAGAGGAAAATGGGTACTGCATGCTAATGGGGATGGAGTTTCTTTGGGAGACAATGAAAATGGTCTGGAATTAGATAGCAGTGATGGTGGCGCAACCTTGTGAATGTACTGAAAACCACTGAATTGAAGTAAAATTCAGTGTATGCTATATAATATCTCAATTTAAAAAAGCTAGTGAGGCAACTTACTTTACATATTTGTTAGTACATTTTTTGCATAGACCAACACTCTTTCCAGAAGCCAAGAAACTGCTGTTGCTGTGGCTGTAAAGCAAATGAAAGCAGCACTAACAGCTCATCTGCTTTCAGATTCTGTTCTCTCTGGTTCACATCAGCATCAGGCCAAAACTGCAGGAATATTAAATTTTCACTTGGAGTCTTTCAACTCAATTTATTGATCAATTACCATCCTAGTGAGCGCTCCTCAAGGACTGAAACCTGCTGAAAGTAAAACACCATGAAATTAACGTGTTTGAACGTAAGTGGAAAATTCTGTAAAGTACTAGGAAGTACTCCTCTGTAAAGCATTTGGATGCCATATTTGCTTTTTCCCTCAGTTTCCAACACTGTTTTGGTATCATTCTTTCTCTAGAACAAAAATGTACAGGAAGGAATTATCTACCAAAGGTCCTATCTACCTTTGGAAGGAATTATCTACCAAACATCATCCTACAACTTGCTGGTGCCTGGCACTGACCTGCACTGTTAGATTTATTGACTGAAGAATTACGCACTCTTTGATGGTATGCAGTCTAATTCAATAGATCAAAGCTGTGTCTAGATTTTAAATAAATGATAGGGATTTAAAACTGTATAAAGTCATTATATCTTTCTTTGGCTATGTATTCTTTATTTAATTGAGC
Organism: Cacajao melanocephalus; assembly: GCA_963573385.1. Taxonomy (NCBI): domain Eukaryota; kingdom Metazoa; phylum Chordata; class Mammalia; order Primates; family Pitheciidae; genus Cacajao; species Cacajao melanocephalus. Next base: position 185,930 of record CAUYLG010032540.1, on the reverse strand, counting down.
AAAGAATTTTAAGAGAAAAATATAAAATCCAGCTACAATATTATTAATTTGATCTTGCTATTCGAAAGAATCTATATCAGTTGTGTTTTGAGCTATTACTGTTGAGTCCTGTACATTGATTAGATAATCTCTCTTTTTTTTTTTTAATTGAGATGGAGTCTCTCTGTCTCCCAAGCTAGAGTACAGTAGTGCAGTCCTGGCTCACTGCAACCTCCATCTCCCGGGTTCAAGTGATTCTCCTGCCTCAGCCTCCTGAGTAGCCGAGACTACAGGTGCATACCACCACACCCAACTAATTTCTGTATTTTTAGTAGAGAGAGGGTTTCACCATGTTGGCCAGGCTGGTCTTGAACTCTTGCCCTCAGGTGATCCGCCCACCTTGGCCTCCCAGTTTGCTGGGATTACAGGCGTGAGCCATTGCAGCTGGTCTGGAAAGTGTTATCTTTTTATTTAATGTAAGATTCATTTATGACAAGGTTTGAAATAGGATTTAATTCCAAATGTATTTTTATTTGTGTGACTGTCAGGTGTGCCATGGCCATGCAGTCTTCACTAGAAGGTTTCCCTGAACCATCTTCATTTGACCTTTTATGTAAGAGCAGCAACAACAAAACAAGCTGGAGTTTGATCAGTTAAGCTTTTGTTTAATATTAGATTCACAGCATTGATTTGCATCAGATTCATGGCTAAAATATTAATAGTTGGCATGTTGATCTGGGGTCACTACAAAAATAAGCTATGGGATCCAGCTTTAGTTAAAATGAACAGCTCACAGAAAGAGCTGTGTGAATACTGAGAAAATGGCATCAGGAAGATGAGGGCGGCAGCAGGGGTCCGTGTGTCCACTGCAGAAGAGCAAGCCGCACCCTTTGGGGAGTTTTTGTGGCTGAGGAACTCTGCTGACTTAGGAAGTGTGAAGAGTAAAGAGATTGGAGAAAAGAAGAGGGTGATGGGGGTGGGGGGAGATGATGAAATATCACCGCTTTAGGAACAAGGAATTACTTACAAAGGAGCCTAATTTTACCAGTGCCTATGTTTGCTCTGAAAGAAAATCCAAATCTAAGGAAAGAAATGTTACGGGGCTCACGCCTGTAATTCCAACACTTTGGGAGGCTGAGGCGGGTGGATCACATGAGGTAAGGAGTTTGAGACCAGCCTGACCAATATAGTGAAACCCCATCTCTACTAAAAATACAAAAATTCACTGGGCATAGTGGTGCATGCCTGTATTCTCAACTACTTAGGAGGCTGAAGCAGGAGAACTGCTTGACCCCAGCAGGTGGAGGTTGCAGTGAGCTGAAATCACATCATTGCATTTTAGCCTCAGCAACAAAGCGAGGGAGTGAAACTCTGTCTCAAAAAAAAAAAAAAAAGGTTATAAATTAGTAACATTGGTCACCCTCCTACAACTTGCTGGTGCCTCGCTCTGACCTGCAGCAGCCTCTGAGATTGCTAACAGGCTGAGTGTAGGAATAGCCTGGACCATGTCTCATGGGTGTGGTGATGGCTCTTCTGAAGAAAGACGTAGGCTCAGCATTTAGAAAACTTGAACTAAAAATGAGTCCACCTCTGTTTACCCTGTAGGAAGCTAAGCTAAGTGAGTAGCTGAAGATGAAGAGAAGCCCAGAGTTTTGCAGGTTACCAAACAAGCCCTAATTGAAGGAGGTACTATACAAATGCAGAAGAAATGGTACATGACTGTTTACAAAAGGTTCTTGGATTGGCAGGGTTTGGCAGAGGAAGAGACATGGAGAAATACTGAAACTCATGCTAAAGGTAAACATGAAAAAGTGAGATTAAAGAGCAGAATCATCTGATATCACGAATGTCAAAAGAAAGCAAGAAATAACTTGATTTTTGCCCGTGCCTGTGGCCACCTCAAGGAGTTGTCTTCACACGCCACTTTCCTTTGGGACAGTCTTGCCCAGTCCCGTATCTTTGCATGGATCTCACTGATGTATCTGAATTGGCAAACCTATCTCAGAGGATGTGGAAAATTCCTTATATAGAATTCATCATGCCTCACCCAAACTCACCCTCAGGTTTCTCCAAGAAGCCCTCTCAGCCCCTTTGCAAACATATAGCAAGCAGATGTAGATGATTCCTACTTGAGATCACTTCCTCTACTTCTATTAGAGGGTTCCTTATTTATTTTATTTTATTTTATTTTATTTTATTTTATTTTATTTTTAGACAGAGTCTACCTCTGTTGCCCAGGCTGGAGTGCGGTGGCTCAAGCTCAGCTCATTGTAACCTCCGCCTCCCAGGTTCAAGCAATTCTCCTGCCTCAGCCTCCTGAGTAGCTGGGATTACAGGTGCATACCACCACATCTGGCTAATGTTTTGTATTTTTTTTAGTAGAGATGGGGTTTTACCATGTTGACCAGGCTGGTCTCGAACTCCTGACCTCAGATGATCTGCCTGTCTCGGCCTCCCACAGTGCTAGGATTATAAGTGAGCCACTGTGCCTGGCTGGTTCCCATTATTTTTATATCAATATTTTAGTCATCTTCAGGAGTTGTGGTGGCCATAATTTGCAAACTGCATTTTCCGCATTACCAATATTAACACAATCTTTATTCTGCTTATATAAAAAGAGCCTTCCAGGAAAATCTGAGAGTTTCATCTGGACCACTTTCATGTCATGTTTTTCACTAGGGTCTTAAAGGTCCATTCTAACTCAAGCATTCATTTGAAAATATGCCATCTGGTACCTCACTTTGGTCACCTGAGTTTCTGAGAAGATGCACACTTCAAAGTATGAGTTAAATGGCCACTTTCTATTTTAACCTGCCACTTCCTCATAACGAAACTTTTCCACGGTACTGTATTAGTCCATTTTCATGCTGCTGATCAAGACATACCTGAGACTGGGCAATTTACAAAAGAGAGTTTTATTGGACTTATGGTTCCATGTGGCTGGGAAGGCCTCACAATCATGACAAAAGGTAAAAGGCATGTCTCACATGGTGGCAGACAAGAAAAGAGAGCTTGCACAGGAAACTCCCCCTTATATAATCGGATCTCGTGAGACATAGTCACTATCACAAGAATAGCATGGGAAAGACCCATCCCCCTGATTCAATCACCTCCCACTGGGTTCCTCCCACGACATGTGGGAATTGTGGGCATTACCATTCAAGATGAGATTTGGGTGGGGACACAGCCAAACCATATTGGGTACTTTTACTAACCAAAGTAATACACAAAGCAGTTACCACCAAGTGATATCCTGGTTCCTCTGAATAAAAGAAAAGAATTCCAAACAAGACTGAAATCTGGGAAGGGAGCCCACCCAGACCGGCAAAAGCAGAAGAGCTGAAAAATCACCACAGGCCTATCACGTTTGTAAAGTGCTTTTAAAAGTTCTCCTCCCAACCCCAGCTCACCTTGTAGTTAGGAAGAAAGAATTCAAGAGAATTCAAGGTATAAATTGAATAGAATAAATAGATAGGATGGTGATGACGTGGGTAAAAGCAACTGCTCATACTTTTAGACTTGTGAAGTCGATTCTTTAGCTATGTTTTGGCCTATATAGAGGTTTAAGAATATTCAGACATGTATCTGTTACATGAAATAATCATTTCACTTCTAAAAATACTCTTCTGCTACTAATTCAATTTAAACAATGCAGCAGGAAAGCTTAATTAAGCTTTCTAGGTTGTTAAAACTCTGCTTCCAGAAAAATACACTATTCTTAGAGTCCCACAGTCAAATTGCAAGAAACAACTAACATATTATCAGTCAAGAAATGTTGTTCCCTTCTTGTGCTTAGCACAGAGCCCAAGATAAGAGATTTTTAACTTAGTAAACCCCGAGAGTGGGCAGCTAGAGAGGACTTTGCTCTGCTGGTAATGTCAGCCTCGGGAGAGGGGAATTGACAAGAGGCCAAATTCCTCCAGGAAATTTGGGACTAGTTGAAACCATCCTACCCTTCCTTGCTTTGATGATGGTGATTGATAAGTTTTAATCTTTCAGCACCTGGTATTACAAAGGCAGGCTTCACAGCACCAAAACAACAACAAAGAAAAACCGAAAACATCGTTTACAGATTGGCAGCCTGATCCAGAGAGGAGAAAGTAGCGAGGGGAGTGAGAAACTTGACTCCCTTTTCCAGACATCCTAAAGAGAAAATCCAACCTGCTGAAAAGCCACAGGAGACATGAAGACAGTGTGGTGTTTGCTGGTTGGGTGGAAAGAGGCCTGCAGGCAGGGCCACCCTACCTATGAGTGGATTCGAAGGCAGCATCCCCTGGAGGCGTGGCCAGGAACAGCGCATCGTTCTCGGGCAGAGCGCTTGGCAAGGATGCTGGTAACCCACACTGGGCTCCAGCCCCTCTTCTCTGCTAGGCTCCCAGTCTGGGGCAGGGCACAAATGGGTGTGCCAGTCTGTAGAGGAAAAGTCTACAATGACAGACAGTCCCAATTCAGAGAAAATGAAGGCTTTCCAAAGGCCTAACAACCATCCAGAGCTGTATAGCAACACAGCAAAGAATCACTCTCTCTCCCAGCCTGGCCAACATGGCGAAACCCCATGTCTACCAAAAAATACAAAAATTAGCCCAGCATGGTGGCGCATGCCTATAATCCTAGGTACTCAGTAGGAGGCTGAGGCAGGAGGATCACTTGAACCTGGGAAGAGGAGCTTGCAGTGAGCAGAGATTGTGCCACGGCACTCCAGCCTGGGTGACAGAGCCAGACCCTGTCTCAAAGAAAAAAATTGCTCTCTCTCCTGTGCAGTCCGGGGTCGGGGCAGATACTTTTGCCCACATTTATTACAAGAGGAAAGTGATACTACAGGAAATGCCGAAGATGTAGTGAGAGTTTCACAGCCTCATTGTAAAAAAGTTGAGGCTAAAACTACATCACTCATTCACGTACTCGCAGGACACTCCTTCAAAGGGGCAGGCGCTGTGCTGTGCTCTGGGACTCACTGATGAAACTGCACAGAGCTGGGCCCTGCCTTCAGGGAAAGAAGCCAGACAATACGCAAAACATCCCCAAAGAGACAGTTACAAAGACAGCGAGCGTCCGGGAGGAAAACGGAAGGTGCCGCGAAAGAGGCTCCAGGGCCTACTCACCAGTGAGTCGCAACGACCAGAAGCAGCCAGTCGTGGGAAGAGCCGGGGAAAGATCATTCCAGGCAGAGGAAGGGCAGGGCTGTGAGGCAAGGTCCTGTGGGACAGGATGGGGTTGAGCGTGGACAGGATGGGGCGAGTGTGGGCAGGTGTTGGGTGTTGAGCGTGGATAGGATGGGGCGAGTGTGGGCAGGTGTTGAGCGTGGATGGGATGGGGCGAGTGTGGGCAGGTGTTGGGTGTTGAGCGTGGATAGGATGGGGCGAGTGTGGGCAGGTGTTGAGCGTGGATGGGATGGGGCTGAGTGTGGGCAGGTGTTGGGGGTTGAGCGTGGATGGAATGGGACTGAGTGTGGACAGGTGTTGAGGGGTGAGTGTGGATGAGGTGAGCCTGGGTGGGTGTGAGCGTGGGTGCGTATGAGTATGGATGGGGGTGGGCATGGAAGGGGAAGAGTGTGGAAGAATGTGAGTGTGAACAAGGGTGAGTGTGGATGGGGTGACTGGCCATTTGTGGGTGTAGATGGGGGTAAGCGTGGACTGGGTGAGTGTGGATGGTTGTGGGCATGGACGGGGGCAGGAGTGGGCATGGGCAGGCATGGGCAGATGTGAGCATGGATGGGGTGTGAGTGTGGACAGGGGGTGGTGACTGTGGATGGAGGGGGTGTGGACCAGGCCACAGGCCAGGCCCACCTTGGGCAGCACTGCTGAAGGGATTGTGTTTTCTTCTCTAGAGACGATGGCTGCAAAGCTGTCGAATCATTTCAGGAAGGCTGATATTTTGTCACACTTAGTGCAATGCTGTGGAGAAGGGACTTGGGGAGGCAGGGGCAGGGAGTGGACACAGAGGTCCAGGGAGCAGTGGTGGTGGCTTGGACTAGGCCAGAGTGCAGATGGGGTAAGGGACTGAGGGCAGAGGCAGGACAGTGAGGTGGCTGAGGAGGGCAGAGTGAGGGAACCGGCCTGGCGTTTCCAGCAGGATCACCTTCTGCCTCCTCTGCCTCCACCTTGCCGCCCCTTCAGCTTCCATGTCTCCCTGTTCTCCTCACCAAGAGAGCGGGCTCCCTTCCTGCTCCCACTTCCCCTCACCCTGCCTTTCCTACCCTCTGACACCACCCCTGCCCCTCCTGGTGGCACCCCCAGCAGCTTCACCCCTACCCTTCCTCTGTGGGCTCTGAGCCAGGCTCCCGGCTTCCTAGCGCCTCTCTGGCCAGGTCGCCTCCTCCTCCTGCTCCCATCCCAAGCAGTTGGACTAGGGATCCACATGGTCCACCCACTGCCTGTGGCTCCCACCATGGCCTTGAAGGAGGGGCCATCTGGACCCCATGTCCAGTCCTCACCAGCCCTGAGGCCTGGCCTGCGTCCTGAGCTCAGACAAGCTCAACTGGTCACTTAAAATGAGACTGCAGTGATCTTGCACAACTCTGTGAATGTACTAATAGCCATTGAGTTCTACACAAACCTGTGCATTTTATGGTACATAAATTATACAAAACAAAAGGAAAAGGCCACCAGCTCTCCTTTCTCCCCAGCCCGAACCTCCACACCCATGCCCTTGTTGTCAGGGAGCCACCACCTGCCCCCAACATGACTCACTGACTCTTCCCTCTGACTAACTTCCCAGTCCACAAAGTTTCCACAGTTGGCCAACCCTCGCCCACCAGTATTTCTCAAACCACCCACCTCAGCCCCCACCATCCACTGGCAATCCCCCACCCTGGAGGGCTCTGGGTCAGTGGCTCACAGCATGGGCACTGCCACCCAGGGAGCATTCAGACCTCTGGTGGGGGAAAGGGGTGCTTTCGGTTGTCATGTGACTCCAGGGCACGGCCGACAGAGGTGGGTTGGAGAGGATGCTGAACAGCATCCTCTGTCAGCCATGCCCTGGAGTCTTACAATGGATCGTCGTGTCCTGCAAGCCTTTAGAGCACCGCATCCGCTTTCTCTTCTGTCCAGATCAGTCCAGTCCGCTATGATTTATCCTGATACTCCATTCTTGTATTAACTGGTTCCTCTGCTCTTTGTTTTCATGAATCTCTAATACAGAATGTCTTCTGACCCTCTGATTTTCTTAAATTCAAAACTGCCCCTCCTATCCAGCTGTCAGCAACCGATTCCTTCACTTTCTATGAGGAAGGAGAAGGGCGCTCTACAAACACTGGGTCACTGTGTGGTTCGGACCATGTGCTAGTGGGGACCTGGGCCCCCACCTTCTATCCAGAGGGGCTGCCTCTGAGCTCAGCCCCATCTGGGACACATGATTTTTTTGCAGTTTTCCTGGGCTCGATTCTCCAGTTGCCAGACTTCCATTCCCAGACAACTCCCAGAAGCAGCTGGCACCACCAGCCAGACTTTCTGGCACCTTGCAGCATGGGTATTCCCTCTGTGACAGGGCCACTTTCTCACGTGGGCCCTACAAAAAGGCAGAGTGACAGAGGTGGGGAGCCTCCCATGGGCCATCTGCTGGCCAGCTCCCCACCGCCCCTGCCACTGTTCTGCTCTCTGTGGAATACAGGAGGATGGGTGGGCCCACCTCCCGTCTCTGACTGATCCTGGCTTTGTAAGGGTCCACACCCCTCAGCCAGGCCTGTTCCCTACCGGGGCCAGCAGCGGCGTGGAGTCCAGGCTAAGCCTGTGAACAGGCTGCCCTTTGCTTATTCTTGGCCCTCAGGGGTCAGATGCCTTTGGACCTCCTCACTTCTGCCGGTCAGCAGCAAGCGCTCCCTCTCTCCCTGTTAGAACATGTTTTATTTGTAGTTATCTAATGATGTAGGTCACTTCCTTCTTTCCATATGACAGTCCCCTTTCTCCCACTGCAGTGCTTTCCATGCAATCTATGACAAGTACGTGCAGGTCTCGTCATTCTGGAAATATTTAACATGTACCGAAGGTCTCATACTAGATACCACTTTAGGGCCCAGCAGAGATACTGTTAGAGAAAAATTATTCTGTGGTCGTCATTAAAGTGCGGGAAAGAAGACTATTCCGGACCATCAGGATCGCTACAGGGACTGCTGTGATGGGCTTATCCAGTGGAGAGGGAGATTGGGCCAGCTCTCAGTATGGTACAGGCAAGGGGGAATTTACAGCCAAGGAGCAGGGCAGGGGCAGTGGATGGAAAACTCTTAAGAGGAAACATTAGGAGTAAAGGGGGATTTGGGAGATCGTAAGTAAACGGACCTTGCAGGATTCTTGCAGAAGACAGGCCAGAGTGAGCAGACCTCACCTGGGGGATGGTGGAGAGGGAGGAACCTGATCAGATATTGAGGGTGATCAGGTACAAATGATAGGGGATTCTTGCTAAACGGACTCAGCAGGGTTCTTACTAAAACTGGATTTTACAAGGAAATGCAGAGATGGGCCTAGGAGAAGGCCCAGGAATCTGACTAAAGTTTGGTCAAGCAAAGAATCTTTGTCAATTCCTACAGACGGAACAGAGTCCCTGCCTTTGAGAAGTTCACAGTGTATTCATTTGTAGCCATTGGAGCACAAAGACATTCGTAGGAAAAGAGAATGGAGGGAGGGAAGAGGCAACACTTATAATCAAATAAGGATAAATGCCATCATGTCCAAACCCACTGTTTGGTCCAGTCTGGAATTTTGTGATGGGTGACTAGAGCCAGCAGTGGGCCCAGCCATTCTCCCTGGGAATGTCCCCCTCGCAGGCTTGGGGTGCCATTTGAATGTCCCCTCAAGACTTCCCTCTGCTGCTGGATGGAATAAAGCTCACCTGGTGGGGAAGAGGTAGGCTCCGTGAGAGTCTTTGGGGTCCCCAGTTTCTACTTCCTGAGACAGAAGTGCTGCATCTGGGCGGCATGGCAGAGGGAAGCCCCAGCTGCCACTGTTCCAGGAACCCTTGCAGTTCCACTGTGATGGGGAGAAGAAACAGGCTCTTCCAGGAAACAGCCTTGGGGAAGGAGATGCCACACAAGAGACCACACTCCTGGGTGATCTGAAGATCAGACAAGGCTCCTGTAAAATGAATGAGTAAAGTGAATGAATGAGAAAGTAAGTCAAGTGAAATGAATGGTATGGCTGTGGGCTTCTGGCTCTCCACCCTCTCACCATTCCACAGTGTCCCTTCCTTACAGGGAAGTGGGGCGATGTCCCGGGGCCTTCCTCTTTGGCAAATATCACCATTTCCAGCCAAGGCACCCTGGGCAAGCTGTGGCTACGTAATTGAACATGGTGTGGTCAGGGCACACAGGGCATCTGTGTTCAAAACCGGGAAATGAAAAAGCAGAGATATGACTGTCAGGATGAGGACCGCACACCTCCTGAACTAGGCGATTCTTGCAGGTCTGAGATGGTGGCGACAACGTGTCTTCTTGCTCATAAAAATAATTCTCGCCCCTAAAAATGCTTCAAACACACAAAAACCTTTCCTGGTTCTGAGGCATTCAGTTGGCCTTTCCAGAGCCAGAAGTTTGTGGCAAGAACTCTCATCCTTGCTCTGAAAGCAGTGGCCAGCCTTCCAGGTGCACCCACATAGCCCCACCAGGCTTTCTTGTGCTCCCTGCCAGCTGCTGCTCTGGAGCTAGGATGTGCCAGGGTTAGCATCTTAAAAATAAAGATTTCTTCCAGCTGAAGATCCAAAATAGACTTGGTGAGAGTTTTTCAGATGAGAAAGAGGAGAAGAGCAGATTCTCTAAAAAACTGGTCCCGATTCTCACCAAACCCAGGCTAGAGAGCTGCATATGCCCATGAACTCAAGTGGCCCTTCTCAACCTCTCAGAGTCCACCCGTGGCCTGAAATCAGGCCCATCCCCACCTCGTACCCAGCACGGTGCTGCACATGGCTCGGAGGAAGCTCTCGGTTTCTCCAGGTGAACAGTTGGAACCCGAGAGACAAAGAAGCCTGCAGAGCTGGTGTAGCAGGACTGGGTGGACGTGGCATGGACCGCGCTTGCTCTTCCCTCCTGTCCCAGCCAGGAGCGCTGTCTGGGTGGTCCTGGCCTGGGTCTTTGCCAATCAACCGACACGAATGGACGTCCATCCGGCACTGATACCCTGCCCAAATCGGTTGCCACCTTGCTGTGCTGGGACCTTGGGTGACACAAGGGCCGAGGGTGATCAGCTAGAAATCAGGTGCTTCCAGCCTTCAGGCAGGTAGGGCTCAGATAGAGGAGCTGGCAGATTCTGCCTAGGGGGTCCACCAGGACCTTTTGAGGGCTGTTCCCTATGACCCACCCTGGGTCTCACATGCTTGAAAGGTTTTACCTGCCTTGGAAACTTGCATGTATTAAGTAACAGCTACTTAACTGTTCCATTTTTCTTGATAATCAAAGCACATGTATCTGTGCACACAGCCTCAGGTCAGGCAGGAGAGTCTCTGGGTTGCCGTAAATCCCACCTAAGGCAGGTGTGCTGGGCCTGCAGCGTGGGCATGTGTCTGCCTCCATGCGCTGCTCCCGGGCCCTGCTTCCCATCTGCAGACCTCCCAAGCCCTGGACTCGGATGCAGAAGGGCTGGGCTTTGAGGACCTAGCCCTGCAGCCAGAGAACCATGAAAGCTGCTGAGGGAGGGCTGAGACTTCCTGTGGGCTGGTGGGGCTGACTCTGGAGGTGACAGTCCCCAAGTCCTAGTCACTGGCACCGCCACATTCTGTTGCCCCTAAAATCTAGAGCCACCTTTGCCCTGGAGGGGACATAGCTCTGCAGCTAGATGGCATGTGTTCACCCCCAGCCCGGCCATGCCCCTCAGCCTCTCTAAGCCTCATTTCCTGATCTTTTAAAGGGAGACAACGAAGAGATTATCCTAGGATTTTTATGAGGAATAATGAAATGTGCCTGGTATATGATAAGGCCTCAAAAGGAAACCTTCTCCCCATTCCCCACCATCCCCCAAACTCCACTCCCTCCTGCCCACTCCCTCCCTCTCTTGGGCATGGCTCAGTATTTATCTTTACTCCCTGGAGCTGAATTAGGTTGGCGGGAGAGGGGTGCTATAGGAAAGCTCCCCTCCTGTCCCCAGAAAGATAGCATTCCCAAAGGGCTGATTCCAGCCTCCGCTCGCATCACACTCCTGCCAAACCCTCGGCCTCCTTTTTTCTCTTTATGGCTCGAGGCCCAGTTTTGGAGACTTTTGGCTCTGATGCAGTTCTAAGTGCTGAGACAAGTTACTTGGACGCCTTTAAACCCAAAACAAGGTCAGACATCAAACCACATCTCCCTGTGCAGCCAGGCTTCCACTCCCAGCTACCCCAGGGAGGTTGTGGAAAGAATAAAAAAGATTAGTGGTGGAGTGAATATTGTGCCCACCCAGGCTCCAGGCCCTTCACCAGTTGCAGCCGCTCTTGCTGATGGTGGTCTGGGGTCTCTCTGTTCATTTTCTGTATGTTTACACAAGTAAATGTTGCACATCTTACATAGTATGGTTTTGTGGGCACTGCACGGATAATATTGTTCTTCAACTACGCTTTCACTAACTTGGCATTGCTGAGATGAAGCCCTGTGGATACGTTTTGTGCATGGTTCTCCTGAGCTCCTGGCTACCGCCTGCCCTCCCCAGAAATGGCCAGCATTTGCTGACTCTGAGGCAGTGTCTGGCCAAGGAGTGCCTTTCTTTCCAGACCACAACATGATCACTTTAATGATAATGTCACTTCAAGACATAAAAAAACAAGGCACATTTGCCTGATTTGAAGCCGAGAGTGGATTCTGTATGCTGGTTTAGGGCTGCAGAAAAGTTGTTGGTGCCAGCTGACGCGTAAACAGCAGTTTCCTGATCTGGGTCATTGTGACAGCCGTGACACCCTGAAGAGCACCAGAGGTGGGCTGGATTTTAGGGGCAGCAGAATGTGGCGGTACCAGTGACTAGGACTTGGGGACCATCACCTCCAGAGTCAGCCCCACCAGCTTACAGGAAGTCTAGGGTAGAGGGAGCTCCAGAGCCAGGGCTGGGCTGGAGACTGCTGCTCTACCTGCTCCTCCTGTATCCCCAGCTGCCCGAGGGAAGCTGCTGCCTTCTATTTAAACGCATCTTAAATCTGTGCTCATCAAAAGCATCACCCAGAACATGGGCCTGATGGGCAGCATGGATTCCATCCCAGCAGCCACCTGATAAGCGGGACCCCGCTTAATGGGAGCCCTTCTAGAACATCTCTATTGTAAATGCCACCCCTCCCCCTGCAAGGTTACGGGCAGGGGACCTCAGTGTCTGCCTGGTGCTGTGTGAGAGAGGCTGCTATGCCCATCAGGGACAGAGGTGGGCTGGACGCCAGCCTCCACTGCCCATAAGAGATCCCTTTCTTCACTTGTGGCTGTTTGTCTGAGCTGTGAGTCAAACCTACCTTCAGAAGACTTCATAAATGTAAAATTGACAGGGTGGCCTGGCACTGTCACTGCTCATGCCTGTAATTCCAGCACTTTGGGAGGCCAATGGGGGCAGATCACTTGAGGCCCGGAGTTCGAGATCAGCCTGGCCAATATGGCAAAACCCCATCTCTACTAAAAAGAAAATACAAAAATTAGCCAGGCGTGGTGGCACACGCCTGTAATCCCAGCCATTCCAGAGGCTGAGGCAAGAGAATTGCTTGAACCTGGGAGGCGGAGGTTGCAGTGAGCTGAGATCACACCATGGTACTCCAGGCTGGGTGACAGAATGAGACTCTGTCTCAAAAAAAAAAATTAAATAAACATAAATAAATAAAATAACAGTGCATCAAAGCTATGAGTTTCCAAGGGTCTCTGAAGACCTGGGCAACCTTGGGGAGGTGGTCCACAGCAGAGAGGATCCATTTCCAGCTGTCACACTCTGCAGCAGGTACGATGCCGAGTGCAGGCCAGAAAGTCTTTCTCTCTCTTTCTCTCTGGTTTTGGCTTCTAAGCCAGTCAGGATGGATCTTAAAGGAAGGATCCATGTTGGGATACAGTCACCAGCCAAACCTAGCTGCCCAGCCCTAAGGCAAAGGCCCACTCTGAGCTGCAGAGTTTGATTTTCTGGGGTTTGACTAATCCCCTCCTTTTAGAGCTCGGTTTTCTCTGCTGCTGTCCACCAGCTCCCTCCCCTCTCTCCCAGGCCTGCTCCTAGCATCCCTGGCCCAGGGCTGAGCCTGACTGACCAAGCAGCATCCTACTGTCTTGGGCACCATGATTGGTGGAGGAATCCAGGCACAAGCCAATCAGCACAGGCCTTGCCCTGGGCCCCAGAGTTGCGGCTGCAGTAGCTTGGAGGTGGGCGTGTGACCTAGTTCGAGACAGCTAGATGTGAAAATGGTTCCTTGCTCTTAAGAGTGAGCCAAGGAAAGAAACACCTCCACTGTCTCTGGACATCTGGGCATGAGGGTGTGAGGCCTGGGACACTTGCCACCATTTTGCCACCATCAAGGAAGCCAGACTAAGGATGAAGCTGACACAGTTAATGCAGGGAGACAGAGAACCACTGAAAGATGGAGCCTCAGCTCCTGGATGAAACCAGTCCTGAAGCCCACCCTGATACTGGGCATAGAATTTATGTGAGAACAAACTTCCCTGTGGATAGGCATCTTAGTGGAGGTGGTTTTCTTTGAGCTTAGGTGTGCAACGTCTGAGGGTCTTCTATTCAAGGAACCCTCCCTTTCTGGCAAACATACCTACTCTGAGACTAGTCCAGTGTGACTCGAGGATCAGTATTGCACTTTGATGTCACAGCGCAAGTCGTCTGGATTGACAGCATGTCAAGGGCCCCTGCAGCCTTGGCTCTTCCTGTCCTGGATCCCTTTCCAAGTGAAGCCCCAAAGACCCTCAATGGAAGGAGTACAGGCAATGGGCTTTGAGACCAGAGCTCTCAGGCAGCGCTTTCCAGCAGCACTGGAGGTAGAAGGCTTCTAGAACTCATAAACTTACCAAGGTTCCCAGACCCACACACAGGGGAGATCTGAAGGGCAGGGCAGGCTGGGGTCTAGTGTCTCACCACACTCCGCGCAGACCAGTGAGCAGGGCCTCCAGCACCCTGGCCTCACAGAGAAAGCCTAGGACCTCCGATCTTCCCCAGGAAGAAGCCCAGCGATGACTGAGGTCAAGTTCCCTCCAGCCCAGAATAATGAAGCCCGGAGCTGAAGCTAAATGAATCCATAGAAACAAAAGAAATGACTTCCTTCCAGCTCGTGTTCATGCCCAGCACATGTATTCAAATCCCATACATCATTGCTAATCATGGAGGGCTTCCTGGCCCTGAATACCCATGTTTGTTTCACGTTCTGAACGAGCCCCTTTGCAAGATGCCTTGCCTGGCGTCTCATTTGGCTCCAGCACAAAGAAGGTGAGGGGAAGAGCGCCAAAAAGAGGAGAGCCACAGAGGCACGGCGGGGCGTGGCAGGGCTGCATCAGGCTGCTGAAGGCAGGCAGGACCTCAGGCTGAGAGAGGTCACAAGGACTCGGTGCTGGAGGGGACTGCATGGCGGACCAAGTCTGGTGTGTTCCCACATGCTGTACTGCCTGGCACCCACCAGGAATCCAGCTTGGGGAAGAAGCCCGGGGAAGGCTGGTGGTCCCTCTCCTGCTGGCCTCCCTGTGCCCCCTCCCCTCCTTGGTCACGGGGTCCAGGCCGGTCCATGTGGCTGATTGGGGACAAGCTCCAGCACCATGCCAGCTCAGAGCAGAACCTTAGGCAGCCCATGCCAAGCTCCTAGTAAGTCACTCCCAGTCAGGGCTAACAAGTGTCCTCGGCATTCTTGCTCTGGACCCCAGAGGCCACATGGTGATGCAATCACGGCCACTGGTTTTTTTTGTTTTGTTTTTTGTTTTGAGGCAGAGTTTTGCTCTTGTTGCCTAGGCTCGAGTGCAATGATGCAAGCTAGGCTTGCTGCAACCTCTGCCTCCCGGATTCAAGCACTTCTCCTGCCTCAGCCTCCTGAGTAACAGGATTACAGGCGTGCACCACTACGCCCAGCTAATTTTTGTATTTTTTCTAGTAGAGATGGGGTTTCACCATGTTGACCAGGCTGGTCTCAAACTCCTCACCTCAGATGATCCACCTGCCTCGGCCTCCCAAAGTGCTGGGATTATAGGCATGAGCCACTGCACCCAGCCATGGCCACTTTTTTGGGGAGAGGCTAGCACTAATTATATAAAATCGTTTGCAGTGGTAGAGTTTAAGACAAAAACACAAATTAAATAAAACAAAGTTCATTGCATAGAAACACTGAAAACATGCCTATGTCCTTCTACAACCCTGTAAGACATACAAATATTGTCAGAAACACCCCCGGTTCACATTTTAGTTTTCATTCATTTAGTAATTCTTTTCTGCCCCTTCTCTGTGCAGGGGTTGCACTGTTTTAGGTGGTAGCAACAGCGCGAATCAGATCAAGTCTGTGCTCTCCCAGAGTGGTTTTGGCCGCGTTAGTACAGCACAGGAGAGTCTACAGGAGCCTGAGCATCTGCTCTCATGTCAGAACTAGCTTTGGGATTGTGACTTTGGGGGTGGCTTTGGGTCTTCCTTTTCCTGTCAGGCAGCATATAGGGCTGGGGGCTATCAACCGCAACCTCCCTGAATCCACATCCATCACGCATCCCCTTGCAGGGCCGCCTTTTTTTGACCCAGCGTCAGTCATGTGACTTGCTTTGCTCAAGCGATATCAGCAAGTGGGATACAAGCAGAGACTTGAGAAGTGTCGGCAAATGGGGGTTACTCACTCAGCTCTGCCACAGCGTGGGAACATGCCTGGACTGGCCTGCTGGTGGACAGGACACTTGGAACAGAACTGGTGTCCCCCAGCTGCCCCAGCCGAGGCTACCCTAGACCAGCCAGCAGCCAGGACAATGGCCCGGATGAGCCCAGCCTACGTCACTGGCTGCAGACTCGTGAGCTAAATAATTGCTCATTGCCTCAAATCACTGAGTTTCAGGGCGATCTGTCCCACAGCACGATGGGGGCGGAAGGAGGGCTCCTGTCAGTACCAGGAGCTGTCGACTCTTGTCAGACAGGACCTAGTAGAAGCCAGTGTGGACCTGCAACAAGAGGTCTCAAAACAAAGGTCTCCAGGCACCATGCGGGGCTGGTCCTCACAGGTGGCTGTTCCCGAAGCACAGGGAGCGGTGGAAATGAGGGGGCAAAGGTGTGAGATGCTGAGGCAGCTTCCCTGACGGGGGAAAGTGAGCCCTGCTCATCAGTGGGCACCGCAGCATGTCAATTCCGGCCCTGCTGCGTCAACTCATCTCCCACAGGCACAGGCTGGCTGTGGGAGTCTGCGGGCGGCTGCAGTCTCCTCATTCCCACCTCCTCCAGGTTTCCTTGCAGCCTCCACTTCCACAGCTGAGTCACGAGGCTCATGGCCCCAGGCAATGAAAAGCTGGAAAGGCCTAGGACTTCAAGGTCACAGAGCTGTCAGCCCTCTGGGGAACGGCTTTGGCAGAAAAGAACAGCCTCCTGACCCAAGGCAGCCCCCTCCGCTAGGGACGGATCCACTTGGGGGCATAACCTCGGTCCCCTCACCACAGCTTGGTGCCACCTGCAGGGCCAGCCCAGCTCCAGGGCTCCCTCGGGCCATCCTGCCCATCCCATTCTGTCCCCTTCTATCAGGGCTGACCCCCAGAGGACACCCTCACAATTTCCTGCAGCCCAGGCTCCACCTGGGTGGGTAGCAGCTTCCCTGAAACCAATAGTGTTTCTCACGCAGTCCCTGCAGAGAGAGAAGCAGCCTGAAGACTCTCGCCTGCTTCCAGGGAAGGCCCCGGGGATCCACTGAGAGTCTGGCTGGTTGGCTTGCCAGGGAACATCATTGTGAGGGTCAAGTGTCCCTGCCTCTGAGAGCTGCACGCCGACTGCCCAGGCGGGGGCTGAATGGCAGCTGCAGACCTCAGGAAGCTACAGTGTGGGCGAGCCGAGGCTGCAGGACCCAGCCACAGCAAGGACGACGCAGGTTGCCAGCGCCCGGTGGAGGAGGCCACCGACCCCAGGGCAGCCCAGGCCTGCCACGCCTACACTGTCGCCCACTCAGGGTGGGACATTCTTCTCTCCAACCACCTCTAGGAAATACAGTCTTACAATCTTTGCCCACCTGAGGAATTACAGACGGTCCCTGGCGCGTGGTGGCTCAATGTACGATAGTTTTTTGACTTTATGATGCTTTGAAATCTTGGCAATTTTGACAAATGTGCAGTATTCAATACATTGCATGAGGAATTTAACAGTGAGCCCAGCCTGCGTCACTGGCTGCAGACTCATGGCCTAAATAATTGCTCATTGCTTCAAGTCACTGAGTTTCAGGATGATCCAACTCACAGCATTACTGTGGCAGTGGTCACCGACAGGGCAGTAGGAGGGCTCCTGTCAGTACCAGGAGCTGATGACTTGTCAGAAATGACCTAGTAGTAGCCAGCGCGGACCTGGAACAAGAGGGTGGTCCTTAAAAGGAGGGTCTGCGGTCACCATGAGGGGCTGACTCGCACAGGCTTTGTGTGAGATGATTCTGCCTGACTGTAGGCTAAAATGAGTGTTGTCAGCACGTTTAAGGTCTACTAGGCTAAGCTAGGACGTTCGGGAGCTTAGGTGTGTCAAATGCATTTTCTTTTCTTTTCTTTTTGAGACAAAGTTTCACTCTTGTTACCCAGGCTAGAGTGCAATGGCGCGATCTCGACTCACCGCAACCTCCGCCTCCTGGGTTGAAACAATTTTCCTGCCTCAGCTTCTTGAGTAGCTGGGATTACAAACATGCGCCACCACGCCCAGCTAATTTTGTATTTTTAGAAGAGGCAGGGTTTCTCTGTGTTTCTCGCCCTTGCTGTGGCTCAGTCCTGCAGCCTAGGCTCGCCCACACTGTGGCTTGCTGAGGTCTGCAGCGGCCGTTCAGCCCCCGCCTGGGCAGTCGACGCGCAGCCCTCATAGGCTGGTCTCGAACTCCCGACCTCAGGTGATTCCCCTGCCTCCGCCTCCCAAAGTGCTGGGATTACAGGCGTGAGCCACCGCACCCAGCCGCGTTTTCAACTTACGGTATTTTCAACTCGGAACGGGTTTACCCGGATGCAACCCCCACGTAAATCGAGGAGCGCCTGTATGCCTCAATTGCCTTGACCCCCTAACAGGGCTGGGGTGACGGCTGCCACGTCGGAGAACACAGGTCTGGAATGGAGGTCAGAAGAGGATCCTGGAAATTCTCTGAGGTTTCCTAATAAGCCCTCAGTCATGGCGGAAGGCTTGAAGGCTCCACTGGGGCTGGAGAATCTGCTTCGAGGCCGTCTCCGGCGTCCACTGCTGGGCCTCCAGGTCTCCTCCAGCTGCTGGGGGCGGACGCGGGTCACAGGGTGCTCAGTCCGGGGCGGCTGGGTTTTCCCAGAGCGAGGGTTCGGAGGAGAGAACAAGAGAGAAGGCGGGGAAGGTGGGAGGCACAGGCACTTTGTAGTCGAATAGTCTTGGAAGTAACAGCCCGTTACCTTCGCCGCATTCTACTTAGTAGAAGCCAGTCGCTAGGTGGCAGGAATCACGAGGGCCGTGGGAGAGGCTGCCTCTCCTACGGAATCGCAGAGGGGACAAGGCCCAGCAAAGGCCGTGGAGCTGGAGGAGAGCAAGCCCGTTCAGGAGGAAATGCAGAAGGAAGCTGCAGAGCCTGCTCCTCCGTTTCTCCCCTTCACTGGGGCAGACCAGCTGCTGCCAGCCTGTGCCCACTCCTTGCAGACCTGGGTACCGCTTCCAGGGGTCTTTCAGTCCTGGAAGTTTAATCATTTTTTTTTTTTTTGAGACGAAGTCTTGCTCTGTTGCCCAGGCTGGAGTGCTGGAGTGCAGTGGCGCAATCCCAGCTCACTGCAACCTCCGCCTCCCAGGTTCAAGCAATCCTCTGCCTCAGCCTCCCAGGTAGCTGGGACTACAGGCGCATGCCGCCACACCCAACGGCCTCTTTGCTCCCAGCCCTCCCCTGTCACTTGCTGCTCTATTGTGCTAGCTCAGTTTTCACTTTTTGCCTTTGCAATGCACAAGGGTTAGCAATTCTTGATGGTTCAGTCTCTCTGTTCAGAGAGCTGGGGTGGTTTCTACCTCTAGCTGGACCCTGAGTGATCCTTCAGGCAGGGGTCTCTGTGACTGGAGAGACACCCTGTGCACGAGGCCCCATGTACATTCCGATTGCATCCCCCACCCCAGACCAGCCCTGAGAGGCAGGCGAGACAGTCCCCCTCTCACCATCTCTGGGGTGGACTCCCTTGTTCAAGGCCACAGAGCTTCGAGTGGAACTGACTGCCCCTGCTCCCCCCACCACCCCTGCTCTTCCGCTGCCCCGCCCTGCCATGCAAGGAGGAGGAGCTCAGTCTCGTTTCTTGGGGAAGGTGGGGACTTGAGCCCCCCAGGGCCGAGTTGCTCCTGTGTTCAGGAGCATTTGCTTGAATCTGGGAATTCAGTCATCTGGGAATTATTTAAAAGAGTGCAGAGGCCTTGAAAATCTCAGCTGGGATTGATTGAGGGAGGGTGAGAGACAGTGTCCCGTGTTTCCTATTTTTTTTTTTTTTTTGAACTTTTAAGTTCATGGGTACATGTGTAGATTTGTTATATAGATAAACTGCGGGTCACGGGAGTTTGGTGTACAGACTGCTTTGTCACCCAGGTAATAAGCACAGTCCAGATAGGTAGTTTTTGTGCACCTCTCCCTCCTCCCACTCTCCACCCTCAAGGCCCCAGTGTATGTTGTTTCCCTCTTGGTGTGTCCGTGTGTTCTCATCATTTACTCCCATTTGTAAGTGAGAACATGTGGTATTTGGGTCTCCTGCATTCGTTTTCAAAGGATAATGGGCTCCAGTTCCATCCATGATCCCACAAAGGACATGAGCTCATTCTTTTTTACTGCTGCATAGTATTCCATGGTATATATGTATCACGTTTGCTTTATCTAGTCTTCTGTTGATGTGCATTTAGGTTGGTTCCCTGTCTTTGCTATTGTGAATAGTGCTGCAGTGAACATATGTGTACATGTGTCTTTGTGACAGAATGATTTATATTTTCTTGGGTATATACCCAGAAATGGGATTGCTGCATTGAATGGTAGTTCTACGTTCTTTGAGGAATCACAGCACTGCTTTCCGCAATGGCTGAACTAATTTATACTCCCATCAACAGTGTATAAGTGTTCCCTTTTCTCCACAACCTCACCAGGGTCTGTTGGTTTTTGACCTTATTAATAATAGCCATTCTGACTGGTGTGCGATGGTATCTCATTGTGGTTTTGATTTGCATTTCTCTAATGATTAGTGATATTGAGTATTTTTTCATATGCTTATTGGCCGCATTCATGTCTTCTTTTGAGAAGTGTCTGTTTGTGTCCTTTGCCCACTTCTGAATGGGGTTGTTTTTTGCTTGTAAATTTGTTTGTTTATAGATGCTGGATGTTAGACCTTTGTCAGATGCATAGTTTGCAAATATCTTCTCCTATTCTGTAGGTTGTCTGTCTACTCTGTTGATTTGCTGTGCAGAAGCTCTTTAGTTTAATTAGATTCCATTTGTCAATTTTTGTTTTTGTTGCAATTGCTTTTGGCATCTTTATCATGAAATCTTTCCAAGTTCCATGTCCAAAATGATATTTACTGAGGTGTTTTCCAGGGTGTTTATAGTTTTAGATGTTCCCTTTAAGTCTTTAATCCATCTTAAGTTGATTTTTGTATATGGTGTAAGGTAGGGGTTCAGCTTCAATCTTCTGCATATGGCTAGCCAGCTATCCCAGCACTACTTATTGAATAGGAAGTCCTTTCCCCATTGCTTGTTTTTGTCAGCTTTGTTGAAGATCAGATGGTTGTAGGTGTGCAGCCTTATTTCTGGGCTCCCTATTCTGTTCCATTGTGTCCTGTATTTTCGGTAAGGGAGACAGGGCCCTGAGCTTATATAGCTCCAGCCTGTCCAGGGCTGCACGCCAGGGACCCCTGCCCAGACCTGCCCGGAATGGCTGCTCCTGTGTGGGCCTCCAGCTCAGCCATGCGTGGACACAGGCAGACCTATGGCCAGAACCCAAAGGGCCATGGGAAGGATGCCAAGGGCAGCATCAGCTCTGCGGAGGGGGCTGTGGACCACGCCTGCGTTTAAATCCACCTCCCAGTCAGGAACACGTTCACTTGCATAACACAACTTTACTGTGTTTACACAGTTAAACCACAGCCCACGTGTTCACTGTAGACACAGCACTGCTGTGAAAGGACTGCCTATTTCTAGGCTTTTCCATGAAGATTCATATGCTACTCGTTCGTTCCCTGTGTTGTCTGCTAGCATTGGCCAGTCTGTGGCGGGTTAAGGAGAACTCACCAAGGAGGAACTTAAATTGGAGGAAAAAAATTCTAGTAGATGCTGTTTGGTTACTCACCCCGCTTCCACCACCCTTTCTGCTGTCTCAAGAACCTAGATTTTTTTTGTCGTGGTCCCCCCAGTCCTCTCTCGGTAGCAGCCCCCAGGAAGAGCCTCCAGAGGTGGAGCTCTCCAGACACTGTCACTAGCAAATGCGAGCCGAGGACGGCCGTGGCCACAGGCAACACACCTTGTGGAGGAAAGTGTGTACCACTCAGGGGACCAGGGGACCAGAGCAGGTGCCGTGGGAGAAGCCTACCCTGCAGCCCCTGGCCTCTGCTTAAACCAGTTCGAGCTGGATTTCCTATTACCTGCAGCCAAAGCAGTTTGACTGCTACAGTTCTACTCGTCTTCTTGTCTCTCTTAAGCTGGTCAATGGCAAGTGAACATGGATTCTGGCTGGATCCTGAGTTGAACACTGCATCTGCACTCCTGCTGCACCCCCTGTGGCACACCTTGCCGGGAGCCCAGACTCCTTCCCTCTGCCTAGAAGGGTCATGGCTACATCTGGGTTTCCCCTCAAGCAGACCACAATGAGAACTTGGGTACATGAAGTGATCCCAGGAAGTGCAGGGCAGGGATGGAGGTGGAGAGGGAGGCAGGGGAGGGAGAGAGGCCCAAGAATGAAGGATTTCCACTGCCGGCAACAGGCTTAACCTACCGGGACCTCAGGGAGACTGTGGGGCACAGGCTTCCAGTGTCCCCACTGGAGAGGGCAGAGGTGAGCATTTCTACAGACTCCCATCCCCATGGATGAGGCCCCGGGGCACAGACTCCCCTGGCATAGCCGAGCTGTGTTTGCAGGTGGGAGGGACGTCGCCAAGGGGCAGAGAAGAAAAGAATAATCAAGAAGCGGGCTAATAGGTGTCTCCTGTCCTGCAGGAGAGTTGGGTGGCTGCAGCTCTGGGTGGAAGATCACAGCCTCTGCTTAATCACTGAAGCCTCAATTTTCTTATCTGTGAAATGGGGCTAGTTTTTGGGGTACATCCCTGCCGGGGCTGATGTGAAGAGAAGCAATAATAAATGCACTTCCTGGCATACAGCAGGGGCTCTGTAAGTGCTGATCCTGTCAGTGGCAGCTCCGTGAGGAGGGCAGCTGCCTCGGTTATGGTGCCAAATGCTGTGTGCTAGGCTCTGCTCTCCCTCTGCCACCTCCACCCCACCTCTTCCTCCTGAGTGGCCCAGGGCTCCAGGCAAATTAGGCTTGAGCACTCTGAGCTGGCCTGCTGGCCTAGAGGCTAGGCCACTGTCCTGAGGTGTCCTGGCCAGGGCTGTGGGGGCCATATGAGGCAACCAGGCTGGGCAGGTGCCCCTGCTCAGTGTCCACAGCCTGGGCCCAGGTTGATCTGTGGGGTCACTGCCAGCTGCCGGCACCCACAGGCCGCTCCACTTGGCCCTCTGGCCCAAGCAGCCACCTACTGCCCTCCACGGGAGGCCCCGCCGCCTGACCTTTCCCTCCCAACGTCATTTTCCGTTCTGCTGTGTTATTGGCCAGGCCTGAAACGCTCCTCTGAGGGCCCGGGAGGGACAGTTCTGAGGCTTGTCATTGTTTCGGGATCAGGCTGCCTCAGCCTCAAAACCTGACGGAAACCAGAACCTCCACTGAGTTACCCACGCCCATGACAGGGGCCTCAGGTGGAGGGTGGGGTTGGGGTGGAGGGCAGGGGCTCCCTCTGCCTGTCTGGCTCTAGAAGGCCTCAGCGGTCCCCTCCTGCCAGCAGCCCACCTCCAATTTTGTAGCTCTGGCCAAGCGCCAAGCTGGCACGAGGGTCTGGACCTCCGCCTGAGACCTGCCCTGCGTGAGCCAACTTAGAGGGCAAGGTGGGAAGGTGGTGGCCCCTCTTGGGTGGGGGAATGCGACCGCTCGCACCACGGAACCCGAGGAAGGAGGCTTCGGGGGTTGGAATTAATGCTGCAAAAGGTCCGCAGGAAGCCCCTTCAGAGCCTCCTGAAGGCAGATGAGGGAACCCCAGGACCCCAGCACTCACTTCCTAAGCCTCCAGCCCCATATCTAAGACTGGGCCGGGTCGTGAGGACCCCCGCACAGCTCACCACTTGGGCGCCCTCTAAACAGCCTCCTGTACATCTGCGCCCCATATGTCCTTTGAGGAGGAAGGAAGCCGCCTCCGGGCGTTTTCAGGCGCTCCCTGGAAGAAGTTGGCTCTGGCCTCAGACATGCGTCTCCTGTCAACAAACGAAAGCCCGGCCACTCCTCAGCTCTCCCGCCGGTCAGGAACCTGCAGCCACCTCTGGCTCTCCGTCTATACAGCCGGGGGTCCCAGCCCCATCCCCACCCCAGGCTGGCTAGCTGTAGATTCCATGCCAAGACACACTGCCCAGACACGTCTCCAGCCGGCAGGAGGCCATGATGCCACATTCAGGCCCTGCCAGTGCTTCTCCAGCCTCTTGTCCCCTCTGAATGGGCCACTCCTCCTAGGTGCTCCTAATTCTTCCACTACAGAGTAGCCAAAGGAGGGGCTCTGGCCCCCTGCCTCGGGTCCCCAGGAGGAGGGCCTGTCTGTCCTGTTCCCGCTGCTCAGCCTTTCCCATGCTGCGGCCTTTGAGGACTTCAGCTGAATCCCACCTGCCTGCCCTCCACAGGCTACAGCCTTCCACATGGTCATCTGCATTAAGCACCTACTATATACCCAGGGCTGTGTCCCATGGAAACAGAACAGATGTATGCGCCAGGACTTTGGTCACAGCACCAGCATCTGAAAAGCATTTGCAGTTTGAGAAACGTTCACTTGACCCTCATGGTCACTTCCAAATGCACACAGTCCAGGAACTGTCCTGTTTTCCAGATGAGGAAACTGATGCTTTGACGAGGTCACATCACTGTAGCAGCGGTGGGATTAGAATCTAGCTGTTTTGGAGCCATCTTTTCTGTGATGCTGAGGGGTCTCTCTGTTTCTTTTGAGTTTCATGCTGAGTATTATCGACAAGGTGGTCCAGGCAAGACCACTCTTGAGCATGGACAAAGGCACGTAACCATTCATGCACAATCACCCCACTGCAGAGGACCTCAGATGGGAGAGGCCTGCAGGAGGGTAAGGTCGGAAGGGCCCTGGGTGGGCAGCAGGTGCAGCACTGAGGAGAGAGTGCCCCGGGGACCTGCTTTGGGGATCTGCTTTGGGGATTGGCGTGGAAGGCTGGACGAAGTGGTGGCGACAGAGCACAGATGTGCCTGAGGGCCGTGCCCTGCAGCAGGTCAGGCTGGGCTGGTGGTAGAGTCAAGATGAGAGGCTTGGGATCACGGTCTGTGCTGCAAGGTGATGGTACCACAGCAGGTTTGGCCCTGGGAGGTGACTGCCTGAATGCGTTCCGTCTGGAGTAGCCTGGAGAAGTGGTGAAGAGAAAGGGTCTCCAATGACAGTAATAGCTGTTGCCCACCTGGAAGGTGACAAGGCCTGGAAATTGATTTTAAAACTTGGAGTTGACCAAATGATTCAGTAACAAGTGGGGCACATCTGGCTTGTAATAATAATAACTCATTCTACACGGCCAAGGTCTCTGTGGACCACAAACTGTTTTCTCCTCCTGTGCCTACAGGAAAGACTTTATCACCTTTCGTGGCAGCTCATCGCCTTCAGCAGCCTCTGGGAGGACCCCACAAGCCCTCACCTTGCACTGAGGGTTGCCCCACACCTGTCTGCATAAGCTATTTGGGGCTCTCTGCACCCAGACGTCTCCCTGGATGGGGCTTGGCAGGTGGTCAGTTTTGCTGTATGAATTGTAGCTGGAGTTTTAGCAGCCACCTCCCCACTCTCCATGGCCTCAGCTTCACTGTTCTGTGCCCCTCACCTCTTTCCCACCTTGTATTCTTTGGACCCCTTTCTCAAGTCAACATCTGCTCCCTGGAAGAATCAAAGAGGAGTCACTTCTTTTCCTTCAGGCCAACATCTTCACTGGGTCATCATTCTACTGTAAGCTGATGAACATCGCACCTGACATAGAGTAGGTTCTCAGTAAACTAGAAGGAAAGGAAAATGTGTTTTGAAGGACTGGGTGGACGCATGGCCGTCCATGTGAAGAGGCTCTCTAAGCGGAAAAACTACTGAAAATGGATTGGATTAGCGACAAGTGGGAAGAAGAGGCCGTTGGATGCTTCATCTCTCTTACTGCCTGGACATTACTCTTCAGGCTCACTTTCTTGCAAGTGACAAGAGAGAAAGCTGATGAGTATGTGAGGGGGTGGCCACACAGCCAGAGGGCTTACAGTCATAGTCATTCATGTACATGCCGTGTGAGTAGAGGTGGTCCAGGTCAGGCTGAAGCAGGGCACAGACAGCTCAGTGGGACCCGGGGTGCTGCAGGGCCACGCCTCAGCCTCATGTGCAGGGTCCCAGATCCCTCCAGGTAGAATGAGAGGCAACACAGCCCTGATCTAGCTGGTGACACCGGGCGTCTTTTACCTCCTGAGACCCTACTTTTTGCCCCTGATGAGGAACTACACTGAAGCAAGATGCTTTCCAGGGTCCCTTTGCCCTTCCACTGATCCTTAGGTCTCATGGATTAGAATGGCAAGGGTGCTGGGACCCTGAGGTCTCTCTAGAGCTGGCTCTCAGGTTCTCGGTGGCTCATCTGAGTTTCCTGGCGAAGCTTTTCAGCATCACTGCTGATGACCTGAAGTGTTCCAACAGCTGCCCTGCTCTTGCCCCAGCCCCTAGCCACTCACTCTGGGGGATCTCTGCAGATACAAAGTTTCTTGATAGGAGGGAGGGTGTGACTCCAAGCCAGGCTGAAGAACTGCAGCGAACCAGGGGCCTCCAGGAAAGGCCTCCCCTGCAAGAGGGGCCTCAGTTGGCATAAAAAGCTCTTATCACACTTGCCTTATTTTCTGCTGAGACCTGATGGTCTCCCCTGGATGTGAAGCAGCCAGGGAAGACATCTCTCTCCCGGGAAAGCAGTGTTAAGCAGGTTGCTGAGAGGTGCACGCATAACCTTGGCAGGCCCGGCTCTGCCCCTGGAGCGTCTGCAGCCCACGTGCATGCCCGGCACACCCAGTGTGGATGCGCCCTCAGTGCCCCTGGGGCAGGGCAGGCCACAAAACCAGCAGCCCTCAGCTCCGGCAGCAGCAGGTTCGATGGGGAGGTGGTTTTTAAAAACCTCCTGCTTATCGATTTCTGCGTGGTGAGGGAAACTTCAGCCAGCCTTTCTGTGGAGAGAGGCTGAAAACCGACCCTGCTTTGTCCACATCTATTTCCTGCCGGCTCTCAGCAGCTTGACCAGCTGCCTGCTGGCAGTGTGACCTTGGGCACGTCACCTCACTGCCGGCTCTCAGTTGCTCCCTCATCCCTGCCATCACCAACATTCACCGATGCCCACCATGGGCCAGACATGGACTCCCTGTCTCACGTGAAGTTGCTCCTTAAATGCTCACAGAGCCACCCTGGGTAGGTAGAATTTTTCTCCATTCCCATTCTTCTGGACAAGGCAACCGGCAAGCAAAGAGGTTAAGAAACGTAATGGAGGTCACCCAGTGGTGGCGTCGTGTGAGAAAGAGCTCAGCCCTGTGCCCACCCTGGGGACTGACCACCCAGATGTGCGCTGCCAAGACCCACTCCCCTTCTGATTGGAGTCACTTTTTCCTCTGTGTCATGCCTGTGCCTGCTTGCCCTGGCGTTTATGAACACATCGTTCCCTTCTTTTCCCCATGGGGACAGCACAGGGATGCTAGTGGCTGGCTGCGCCCCCAGCCATGTGAAGATTTGATGGGCCACACTCCCTGCAGGGTTTGGGACCTGGCCTGCCCGTAGGCCTGAGTTACAAGGGAAGCCATGGCTGGTGAGGAGGGCCATGGGGACCGGCCTGACGCAGCAGTGGAAGGCAGGGCTGGCCGTTTCTCTAGTGGTCATCTCTGCACCCCACACAGAACGTTGGTGCCAACATAACCCCGAGTGGCAGCCCCCGAGTATGGTGAGCACCCACCAGGGCCGGAACCCCAGCTGGTGCTGGGAGACAGGCTGCCGCCCCTCCAGAGGCCTGGGTCAAGCAAAAGTGACATACCAGGGAGGGGTCAGGCCCCTAGGGGAGAGGTTGGGAAGGCCTCTGACCTAGAGAGCACAGGAGGAGGCGCAGTCATGGGGCCTTGCCCAGCTCTTGGCGGTCCTTCTCTGTTGCCCGTATGGGGCAATGATGAGACCCAACCAAAGATCCCAGCAACATCAGTTTGACCTGGGGTAAGGGGGCCTTCATTCCAGAAAGGCCACTTGGGGGCTCTTCCCTTGGAATGGGATGGGGGTGTAGTGGGGAGGGTGCCCCTTCAGGGGGTGTTGCTCAGCACGGGGTAAAGACCTGCAGGTGTCTGGCCCACACTCTTCCATCAGCCTCCATAGCAGGAAGGAGACCCAGAGCAGGGGATCCTGATGGGGGGACACACCATATGCCATCCTTCAAGTCCTTCAAGGTAACCTTGATGGTGAGCTCACAGCTCCTCCCAAGTCCACACCCCCTCCTTCAAGGCTAACCCTGATGGCGAGCTCAGGGCTCCTCCCAAATCCTGTCTGGGCTCTGCCACATCCATCCAGGTCCTCCAGTGAGCAGACACCAAGCCAGGAGGAAAGGGGCAACAGAGCCATCGGGGAAGCACCCATGGCAGGTGGGGAGAGTGCCTCAAGCCAGGATGCAGGTCTGACCTTGGGAAAGGGAGAGAGGGAAGGGGGACGGGTTAGGAGGATGTGTGTAGCCAGTGGAGCCCTGAGAAAGCCATGCTGCTAGGCTGATGAGAAGCCCCAGAGAGAAGCCTGTACACAAGGGAGTCGGTGGGGCAGGAACTGCCTGGTTCTAGGGTCTAGTGCCTGTACCGTATCCAGTCACTGGCTGGAGTGGCTAGGGAAGGGGAGGCCTCTGTTGGGGAAGCAGTGTTCAGCTGTGCCTTGTTCCAGCAGGTTCTCTTAGGAGAACCCATAATTCCCATTGGTTTCTGGGGCCCCCTTTCCCCACAGGCCTCCTAGCCCCCCATGCCTTCTGCCTGTAAACTTTCCGCCCCAGCTGACTGCCATCCCCTCTGGTCCTGTCTGGCAGGCAGCTCCTGCTGCTGGGTCTGGGACCCACCTGCTAGGCGATCCTCCTGCCCCCCAGCTGCCCGTAGAGGGGCACCCAAAAGCCACTGCAGCCTTGGTTCACAGGGAGTCCTGTGTGGGGGCAGAAATGGCCCCCTGTGGGTGAGCTGGGACAGGAAAAGGCCGTGGAGTTGAGGAAGGGACCCTGAAGACAGACCCAGCCTTGGCCACACTCATGCCTGGAGCTGGCTTGAGCCCTGTCGGGTGGGGTCAGATGGAGCCCAGATGCTGACTGGAGGCTCCCGGTGAGCACGTGCCGGGCACAGGGACAACCTGGCCAGTTCTCAAGGGACCATAGGCAGCAGGACATTGCTGCACCTGCCTCAGCTGGGCCCAGCTTTTGAGAACAGTGAGAGGAAACGGAGGCTGGGATGGGCGGGGCCCTCACAGGACACAGGCTACATCCTGGGAAGGCGGCCTGTGTCTGAGAAATCCCCTTAGCCTGGGAGGGCCGAGAAATAACACCCAGCGTGGGTGTTTGGCCTTCGGCAGCACCACGCCCTCCCACCCCCAGAGCTATTTCTGCAGCTTCCTGGCTTGGTTCCTCTTGCTCCACCCCCACCTCTGTCCCCAGGTGAGACCTGCTGGGAGCAGAGACCCTGGGAGCCCCAGCAGGGCAGGGCCTGGGGAGGGGGGACGCCCCCTGTGGAACAGCATGGATTAGGGGTCATTGCAATGTCACAGCCAGATTTAACCCCTAGGATTCCAGTTAAAATGGAAAATTTGGACTGAGTCTGCCTCTCCCCAGCAGAATCTGCTGGAGCTCTAGCCTGGCTCCTTGCTGGGCTCTAGGGCCTTCTTAGTCACTTCTCCCATGGCAGGGACGCCACAGAGCTGCAGTGGCAGATGACCACGTGTGGCTGGAGGGGACAGGAACCTGTGACAGTCAGTGTCCTTTTTCTTCACATAAAGCAGAGCCAAGGACCGAGAAGGCGCCCCATCACCAAGGGGACAGGCCCACAGAGCACTGTGAGGAAGAAGATAGGAGGCAACAGCTTGGAAGCACCTAGCAGAGCTCTCTCCTCCTGCCCTGCACCTGCCAGTGTCTAGACAGGCAGTCGGTCAGCCCTGGGACCACGCGAGTGCTGCCTGCACCTCACAGCCACGACACAGAGCCCAGCTGCCCAGCATGGGAAAAACAGGCTGGCGTGGAGGAATTTGTGTTCTCAACACACATTCAGAAATTACTTTTTTTTTTTTTTAAAGAGCCTGTACTTTAGGGCCCTTATAAACAATCCACCGTCTTCTAAAAGTCCTCCTGGGACAGGCTGGATATCCTCATGACCACCTATTTAAATAAACGACACTCCCCATCCCCATCACCACGCAGGATCCTCTCTGCTCCTGCTTCATTTTGTCTCCTAGCTTGCACTGTCAGTAACACACT
The DNA here is from genome assembly GCA_963573385.1 of Cacajao melanocephalus. NCBI lineage: Eukaryota > Metazoa > Chordata > Mammalia > Primates > Pitheciidae > Cacajao > Cacajao melanocephalus. Next base: position 156,174 of record CAUYLG010032540.1, on the reverse strand, counting down.
CTGGGTTTGACTTATTTACCTCATTATCATCTCTTCCTACCCTGACTCCCAGTAGAATAGAAGCTCAAGGAGGGAGTGCTGTTGCCTGTCTTGTTTACTCTGTATCCTCAGAACTTAAACTGTGCCTGGCATGCCATAGGCACTCTATAAATATTTCTGGAATGAATAAAAAGGTTGCTTTCTTCAGAAAATGGTGATGCTTTCTCAGCAGGGCTGGAAGGGCGGACGCTGGCATCCTCGTTGCTCCTAGATGCCCTCCTGGCAGGGTCTGCCCTGGGCTAGAATCAGGTGCAGCTCCCTTTTTCATCCTTACCACAACCTGGGACACCCTGAGACTGGACCCCTAGATTGGTGGCAGGACCAGCTCCGAGCTGCCCAGCGAGACCTGGGCAAGGTGCCCCCACCAGCCCGGGGCTCCCGACTTCCTCTGTGCTCGCCCCTGCACCCTCACCTAAGAGCTGATGAGACACGCAAAAGCTCCAGCCCCACCCTGGACCTGCAGGGACCAGGGGATGCATTTTGAGCAAGGATCAAGGTGAAACAAGTGCATACTGCAGCTTCCCATGCAATGCCCTGCCCACAAACGCCCCCTTCTCCCAGGCTAAGCAGAGGGCTTTGCTGAAGCCATCTTGATTTTTACTCCCTGCAGCTACTAAAACAGGCAGCACTGGCAGCTGAGGGGCGCGGGCCTCAGCATTACCTCGGAAACCATGAAGGGCAAACCCGGCAATTAGCCGGGGAGAGTGGGGAGGCGAGGCAGGCACAGTGGGAAGACAGAGGAACGGCAGCTGTAATTGCAGGGTGTGCCAGCCGTGGGGATACCCAGGGGGAGGGCATTAAGAAGTGGAGGCAACCACCTATGTGTGAGCTCCTGTCAGGTGGGGGCCCGGGGGGGCCAGCAGGGTGACGATGGGTGGAGGGGGTGTGGGGAAGATGTGAGTCCAGCCACCTGGCGCTCCTCGAGCCTGGACCCAGCCTGCCCAGGTCTGCAGGGGGAGCCTCCCTCACTGTCCCCACCCTTGCTGGATGACACCCAAGGGACGCTGCCCCAGGCGTCTTGGCTGCTGGAGGGTGAGGCTTCCTGGAAGCTGTTTCCCTGTTTGCTGCAGCTGAATTGGATCCAGAGAGTTCTAAGCCATCAGAGTGAATTTCAAACTGAGGTTCCCTGGCACCCTGGGGCTCCATGGCAGGGTGTGGAGGCAGCTCTCGGGGCAAAGAGGAGGCTTCCTGCTCCTTGCCTGACCCCTCCATCCCACACGCCCCGACTTCAGCCAGGCAGTGTGGCTTCTGTTCTATACTGAAATTTCTGAATAAGGTTTCATTTCAGGAATGAGGTCTCACTACTTTAAAAAAGAGAGGGGAACTTGATTGATCTGCTCTGCTGTCTCATTTTACAGCTGAGGAGGGAAGTGGCATGCCCAGAGATACTTGGGTAAGAAGAGACAAGTTCCATCCTCCTCCTTCTACTTCCTGGCCCGGAGAAGGAAACGGTACGTTGAGGGGGGACTCTGTCTCCTTGGGCAGATTCCCAGAGCCTGGGCATTTTTATTGTCCTAGAAAAATGATGTGGCAGCTGAGAATCGGGATACTGAACTCCCTGGAAGACACACAGAGGTTTGAGAGGGAGCTGTGCTTGGCACCCAGGTCTGCAGGGAGCATTGGCCATCGGAGCCCAGGGTGATATCACCCCCCCCGCCAGCCTCTTCTGTTCTGTCTTTGGCTCCGCTCTGTCCAGTGCCAATCAGTCATTGCAGGGGCAGGCGTTGTGCAGGGGATGGAGCCCCCAGCGACCCCGATGCTGCCCTCCTTGGCCCCAGGGTCCAGCAAGACTGGGCACAAAAGTATATTTGATTTCACCCATGGGAGGGCCTCAAAGGAATGGGAAACCAGTTGGGGGCAAAAAGGACTGAAATTGCCTGAGGGCTGCCACTCCCTCCTGCCCCCTGCCCCTAGGCGCCCTACACCATCATCTCAAGCCCATGAGATCTGATCTGCCCTTCATGTTCCACGGCGAGACCCACTGTGTTCCAGGCGCCTTCTCTGAACCCGCAGCCACCAGGCATGCTGCCTTCACTCCTGCTACCCCGCTAGGGACCCCCCACAGAGGACCCAGTTCTGCCTGCAGAGAGGTTCCCCTCTGTGGGCCCCATGCCCGCCCTCCTGTGACAGCCCCTCTGTGGGAGGTGGACCTGGGTAGGATGAGCCCCTGACACTAACCTGAGTGTGGCGAGGAGACGGGACTTTTCTGGCTCTCCTTTCCTCACGTGTCAAACCAGAAAACGGTACTGGAAGAAAGGTCTTTCGGTGACCCCCCAGTGTGACCTCTGCAACTCAGTGCTCCCCCAGCCATCCAGGGGTCCATCAGCATTTCTCAGTGACAGAAGGACACCGGTATGCTGGGGAGTGGGGAGTGGGGAGGGGTGCCGTGCCCAGTGACCTGAGGGCCAGGGCTACATCCCAGGGCTGTCTTTGTAGACATTGCCCAGTCATAGGCCAAGTGGGGACACAGCCCTGGGGTCAGCTCAGCATCCCTCCTGCTCTCTGTCCAGCACCCCTGCCTCTGGGGATTGCCTTTCACGCCCCCATGTAATTCTGGGGGTCTGCCGGGCATGTGGGCACATATGAAGAGAGCCCTTCCTTCCCTCGGTGGCACTAGGCTGGGAAGGTGGGCGTTGAAATTCAAGTGGAGGGTCCCCTGCTCCTGGGAAAGCCCGTTCTACACGGGAGAGTGAGGCCCACAGGCAGGCAGCGGTGGTGCTAAGGAAGAGACGAGCACAGCACCTGCAGCACAGTGTGCCCCTGGTCCCGTGCAGCCTGCACCGGCTCTCGGCAGGGGCACTCCGGCCCTCCTTGCTGTCTGCAGCCCAGCACTCCCTCCCCGACCTCTCCCTGTCTCCCTTCTCTCTGTGTCTGCCCAGGACGGCTGACTGCCTGGTTAAAAGCAGCTGTTGGCTTTTCCCATGTTCCCCACCTGGAGCATTCAGCCCCACACCAGGGACCAGGCTGGAGAGAGGCCTGGGCATCAGATAGCCAGGGCGAGAGTGAGGCCGGGGGAGAGGAGCCTCTCTAGGGTACAGAGCCGATGAGGAAAGCAGCTTCAACCCTATCTGGGGAGGCCCTCTGCTCCGGGCGTGACACTGACCTCTTTCTTCCTGTAGAGCAGAGCGGAGGACCCAAAAGGCGCCCCATCACCAAGGGGACAGGCCCTGCAGAGCGCTGTGGGGAGGAAGACAGGCGGCAACAGCTTGGAAGCACCTAGAAGAGCTGTCTCCTCCTGCCCTGCACCTGCCAGTGTCTAGACAGGCAGTCGGTCAGCTCTGGGACCGCACAAGTACTGCCTGCACCTCACAGCCGCGACACAGAGCCCAGCTGCCCAGCATGGGAAAAACAGGCTGGCGTGGAGGAATTTGTGTTCTCAAGACACATTCAGAAATTACTTTTTTTTAAAACAGACTATACTTTTGGGCTCTTATAAATGACCTGTCGTCTTCTAAAAGTCCGCTTGGGACAGGCTAGATATCCTCATGGCCACCTATTTAAATAAGCGACACTCCTCATCCCTATCACCACCCAGGGTCCTCTCTGCTCCTGCTTCATTTTTCCTCCTAGCTTGCACTGTCAGCAATGGGAGGACTGGTTGCAGTACACTGGGGGTCTCTGCCCTCCAGGGACCTAGGACCCGGGAAGGGAGAGGAGGTCAGCACTGAACAAAGGCCCGTAACACGAGGCGGGAGGATGTCGGCACCGGAGAGGCCTGGTGGACAGCCGGAGTAATTAGCAGCATCCAACCCTAAAACCTGGACTCTTTTTCCTGAATGATCCTGGGCCTCAGGACAGCTGGAAGGGCCAAGACCTGACTCAGGGCGAGTGTCTGGGCTGTCTGTAGGTTTTCCTGGGCACCCCCACCCCTGGGGACCCTCTTCTGATCCCTGCTTCCCCAGTCACCCCGCACTCCCGCGGGCCCCTCCAGGGGGCTTCCCTATTCCTTCCAGTTTTCTGTTTCTATGCAGAAAGTTCCCAAGGCCTGGGCCAGGAGTGGGCTCAGCGTCGAGCCAAAGGAAACCAGGCAAGGGCCACAGCAGCCTGTCTGCCCTTCCGCACTTTTAAAGTCTCGTGCCCGGAGAAACATCCGCCTTTAACTTTAGCCACGTGCGATTGCTTTTCTGCCGGAATAATTAGCAGCATCCAACCCTGAAACCTGGACGCTTTTTCCTGAATCATTCTGGACCTCAGGACAGCTGGAAGGACCAAGCAGCTCACACAGGCTTTCATGCCGCCCTCCTGCTGGCCCACACAGGGACCGGAGTCACACTGGCCAAGTGGGCTGAATGACAATATTTTATTTTAAGACCCAGATTTCCAGCCAGCTGCCCCAGCTGTGTTATGACCCTCTGTGTTCACGCAGGTTGAAAGGAAGATGGCAGGCAGCGCCCTGCTTTGGGGGTGGGAAGAAGCCAGCAGCGTCACCCTTTCCCTGGACTCCTCTATTCCCTGCCAGCAGGATGAAAGCAGACTCTTCATATCCCCCCGGCCAGGGCAGCCCAAGACCCAGCGTCACAAGGCCCAGGTGGTGGGTCTTCCGGCCAGGGTGGGGGGAGGCTCCCATTTCCCGCCACCCCCACCTGGCCTGAGAAGGTGCAAATAACGAAAGGAGGGAAGGGGGAGGCACCCCCAAATAAAGGCCTCTGAGGATGAAAGCCCGAATCCAGTCTTTCCACGGAAAAAAAGACTTCCATTTGTTCTTGGGTAGAGTTTAAAGAAGAACAGAGTATTGTCATCGTGAAACGGTTTCATTTCAAGCCTTGACTTTGGGGGGTTTGTTCTGGTTTTGTACTTTCTCTCCTCCCTGTGGCTGCTGCACATAAAAGGCTGGGGTCAGGCCCGGCACGGGGGTGGGAGGCAGGGGCTGTGCGTTTTGCTTTGATTTCCCCGAGAACAGCAGGAAGCTCATTCCACCTGGAGATGTCTGGCTGTCTCCTTCCGGCCAGCCCCAGACTTTGCTGAGAATAATTCCTTCTTGAAAAAAAACATAACAATTCCCATTAAATGTTTCAAATTGCCCACACCAAACTCAAAGCTCAGAGTGAAGGCTTTGAAGGCTTTTCAGGGAACAAAAATAAAACCCTTCGCAGACCTTGGAGAGATGTGGCTGAAATAACTCCCGGGTATGTGAAACGCCTGAGATACGTGAGTGGCAGAACAGTAGCCCTGGAACCCGAGGTGGGGAAGGTTTGATGAACAAACAGAAGAAATGAGGATCGCGGCTGGAAGAGGCGCTGCCCCCAGGGATTTCACAGATTTTTGTGATTTGATCCAACATTGGGTGATTATCTCTACTAATGAGGAAGCAGATACTCCCAAACAATGACTAATCCCTCCAGCGACCTATGCCCCTCTGGCCTTCCATCAAGATGGCTGGGGAGAAGGGGACCAGCCCCCGCAGAAACCCATGCAAAGGTCTTTGAGGTCGTTCTGAGCTCAGTCTAAACGCAGCCATACCCAAATTCAATTAATGCACTCAGTAAACATTTATTGAGCACCTACTATATGTCAGGCATTGTTCTAGATGCTGGAGATACAGCAGTCCACAAAACAACAAAGATTCCTGGGCATCTCGGCTGCTTAGTTCTACAAACCCAGAAGGAGCACGTGACAATTCTCCGGGGCCACCTTCTCCAACTGGACCAAGCAGACAAATCACCTGGGGCCTTGTTAGGAGCAGCCTCTGATCAGAGCTGAGGAGGGGCCTGGGGCTTTGCATTTCTGACAAAGTCCCCGGCGGTGTCACGGCTGCTGGCCCAGCTGCCTGGGTTCTATCCCAGCTCCGTCACCCACTTTTAAACTGCATTTCATCTCCATTTTCTCATCCACAAAATAGAGCTTCAAATAGAGCCCACCTCACAGAAATGTATTAGGAAATTCATTTTCTTAATTTTTTTTTTTTGCCTAAGCCCACGTGCACTGGGTTTTCGATCCCTCACAGTGTCTGCGGATGCATTTTTATATCTTGCCCTTGCTCTGAATTCCGCCGTCTTTCTTGCCAAGCCTCCACATCCCCTTGCTTCAAAAGGCTCCTTCCAGACCTGAGAGGGTAGAAAGGTTCCTAGCTTTCTCCTCAAACGCTGCCACTTGGGGTGGCTGAGCATGGAGAGGGGAGGGGAGGGGAGGGCTTCTCCCTAGAACTGCGGCTGAAGAATCTCATCCTGCACAGCCTTTGAGCAGCCAGGGCACTGAGCGGACTGCTGTGGACTGCCACATGACCCAGGGACCACAGAGATCATCTGGAAGGACGGACTAGCCCAGAGTTACTCAGCATGCTGGATCTGCGATCAGACTCCCCAGGTGCGACTCTTGGCTCCTCTGCTCAAGACCTGGGTGACGTTAGGTAAAGGACTTAACCTCCCCACTCCTCTTCCGATCCAGTAAAACAGGGCTCAAGGTGGTGCCGACTCCTAGACTTGGTTGTGCCTCCATTTCTCTGCTTTCTCCTGATCCAATTTGGAAGCAGACCCACAACGAACACGGTGGGGAGGCCTCTGTTCCAGGCAGTGGCATTTTACCTTGGGGCTTCAAACTCCCAAGTGAGTGAGTTTGTGGTTTAGACACCACTAGAGATGATCACATTGATAGGTGTCGGAGACCAGCGCCAACCTACATTCCAGCAAGGGGTTCATGACAGCAAATGTCTTCATGACTTTCCAAAGCTCTTCCAAAGCTGAAAGATGGAAAATGAGCCTGACATTGTGAGACTCGCAGGACCGGGCAGGGCAGGGAACATGCCCAGTGAAGCCCGAACCCCTTCATCTGGGTGGTGACCAGCCTCAGCACTTGAGTGTGAGTCAGGGACAGGCAGCCTCGGCTGTAACTCACAGCCTTCAGCTGCCACCCGCCATACTTTCCTGGTGTAATGAGAACAGGAGGCCTTGGTCTCAGGAGAATCCCATCTACCACCTACTGGGTAGATAACTAAAAATCGACTAGACGATTTGTTTAAGCCCTCTGGGTCTCAGGTGTTTCATGTATAACATAAAAACATTGGAATCATGGTTTCTAAGGATGCTTGGCTTAGTGCCAGGTGGGACGACAGAGACTCCAGCAGGACAAGGGTTGGCAGTGTCACTGTAGCAGGTAGGGGCGACTCATTCCACCCCAGCCCAGCCCAGAACCTATATGGAGGCTTCCTCTACAGCAACGCCATGTGATATATGGGACATACTTTAGAAACATTCATCATTTATCTAAGATTCAGTTTTAACTGGATGTCTTCCACTTTATCTATCAACTCTACCCCCTACTCCATGCTCTGCTTTGGCTTCCCAGCGGAAGCCTCCCAGCCTCCCTGAAGCCCGGCTCACCTTGCTGCCCGCCCCTCCTCAGCTGGGAGAAAAGGATGTTCCGTCTCTCATCTATACTATTATTAAGTACAAACTATGCTTATCTCCAGCTTCTTTTTTGATTTGCAAAAAGTTATCTTGGATTTTGTTGTTATTAGCCTGTTTCTGGCTTCTTTTCATTCCCACAGTCACTTCCTTCTTCTGAAGGCAATGAGGGTATGAGGGAAAGGGTTGGTGAGGACTTCGGGGAAGGAAGAGCTCAAGGATGAATCCTTTGAGACACTGTCTCCAAGCGCAGGGAACTGAGGAGGCTGCCACTGCTCGTGCGGAGGGTGGGGACAGAGTCACTCTGGGAACTCAAGGGTGTGGATGAGGTTTAGTCGGGCTAAGGGCATCTTGTTTAGAGCCCAGATGTGTGCATTGATGAGGCCCATTTAAATATTTTAAATTATTAGTGAGTTCCTTTTTGCAATAGGAAATGCTTGTAGGATTTTTTTTTTACTCAAACAGCACAAAATGGCATTGACTGAAGCCTTACTCCTTCCCATCCCCAAGCTTTTTCTCTACTCTCCAAAGACCACCTTGAGGACACCCTGAGACATAGCCGTCCCTTTTGGTTGGGTGTGTTTTGGGCACAGACAGTAGCTGTGCAGGGTGCACGGTTTGACATCCTGCTCTCCCCCACCCCATGCTGGAGATCATTCTAACCGCACCCCATCTGCAGTCGCTTTTAGGTGGGTCACCACAGACAGCGGGGGATGTGGTCTCAGCACCTGTGCTGGGGAAAAAGGGCCGGCACCAGACGTCCATGAAACACTTGACTAGCCCCTGGGAATGCCACCCTCCTTCTGGAAGAGTTGGTCCAGATTGCTGATTAATGTTTACCCGAACAATTTAAAGCTCAACTTTGCATTCAAAAGAGAGCCCAGTGCAATACCAGGGGCATGGCTTTGTGATTCCAGCTGAGCTTTGTTGAGGTGCTCAGAGCTGTTTGTACACACTTTTAATTAGTATATACACATTGACTTTTGTTTTGCTCCCTTTAATGTCACTGCTCATAAACACTTCCCTGTACTAACATAAGATCATATCTTTTTGATTTGCAATGGAAAAACTGTGTCACTATTTTTTCCACCACTCAAGCATCTATGGACTTGATCTTTTTGCCAGAGTTCTCTTGCTGGCATTTGAATACCAAAAAGAATGTGAACTATGTCATCTGAAAACTGCTGATTAACTCTTAAAATTTCTCAGCTCTCATTTGCTCCACATGTAAAGATTAAAAGCGATAATAGTCATGTATCTGCCTTCTTCTGCTTCAGAACGCCCCGCCCCACCCCCATCTTCTCCACACATGCCATTCCTTGCAGGCTTCTGGCAGTGGAAAGGATTAGTCAACTATGTCAAAGGCCAAGAGCCAAACATCACGCCCCAAGCTAGCCAGGAAAACCCTCTCCTCCCAAGCCATGCTCTTTCCCTGCCAGCCCCGACACACCAGGCACTTGGTATAAAATCACTGAGCAGAGAGTAAGTGCTTCGATGGCTAACTCTCCCCTTCAGAGCATTCACTGAAATACACAATGGACCATGCTGGCAAAGAGCATATGGGGTTTCCCCTGGAAGGATGATGAGGCTGAGTCTCCTTAAAGACAGAATCGCCATCGCAAATCTGATGACAAAGATGGATTTTGAGCTTGGTGCAGACATCGGTAACCAGAGACGTGATATCACCACATGTACAGGTGCTGGAGGGCAGTCACCCAATCAGAAAACATGATGGTGTATGGGCTGGAGCTGCAGCCTACTTCAGGGTGGGGGGAGGCTGTTAATCTTTGAGGTGCTGGGTCCCCCAGCAGCCCTGGAGAAGGGCTGGATCATCCAACCACGAGGGCACCCACAGTGTGTACTGAGCCATAGTCTGGAAGGATGGCAGGGTCCTCATAACCAGCGCAGCCATCCCTGGGATTACTGGCTGAATTCTAGCCCCTGGAGTAAGGGAAGTGAAAGGCTCCCATGGTGTCCCCACCTTCTTTCCACGCACACACCCTGAGGCTGCCCTCAGCAATCTTTACGTCCTACAGAAAGAGCCAATTCCACAGCAGGTTAGGAGAGAAGACGTAGAGTCCTGAAGACTTTGGGGAGCCAGAAAATACATGGTCCAGCACAGAGCAGGAGCATAGCAATTCCTCAGGAGCTGTGCCCACTTTTTTTTTTTTCTGAGATGAAGTCTCCCCCAGTCTGGAGTGCAGTGGCACCATCTCAGCTCCCTGGAATCTCTGCCTCTCGGGTTCAAGCAATTCTCCTGCCTCAGCCTCCTTCCTGAGTAGCTGGGATTACAGGCCCCCGCCACCATGCCCGGCTAATTTTTTTGTATTTTTAATAGAGATGGGGTTTTGCCACATTGGTCATGCTGGTCTCAAACTACTGACTTCAGCCTCCCAAAGTGCTGGGATTGCAGGTGTGAGCCACCGCACCCAGCCAGGAGCCCTGCCCGCTCTTTCCCAAACAGCTGCCTCGCCCACCCCTCCTGTCCTCCACACAGCCTCTCAAGACCTTGCTGGAAGTCCTGGGCAGCTTAGCTCTGACACACGTGACTGAATCAATCATAGTTCACAATGGGCACTCTTAACATCAAATGAGGGTGATTAACAATCACGCCAGGTGCTACCCTAGCAAACCACGAACTTCTCTCTCCTTTGCTCTGACTTATAAACCCTCCTTGGCACAAGAAAAGCCAGTGGTTTGCTAAACAGAGGGCCTTTATTCCCTCCAAGCATGCTCCTTGGAGACAAGAACAAGTTTCTCCCTATGGGTCAATTCAGCTGTGGAGAAAATACTTTCTTCCTAGTCTTCCATGTGTACGGTCAGAAGGAAGAAAAGAAACACATAAATAAATGCACATTTTGTGGGCAGTCTTTTTGTGCCAGGAGCTCCATGTTCAATGCCATTTAATTTAAGCCACACAGGTCTGTAAGAAAGGCGGGGTTCTCCTCCCCTCTCTTTTTTCTTTTGAGACAGAGTTTTGCTCTGTTACCCAGGCTGGAGTGCAGTGGCTCAGTCTTGGCTCACTGCAGCCTCCACTTTCCAGGTTTAAGCAATTCTCCTACCTCAGCCTCCCAGGTAGCTGGGATTACAGCCACGTGCCACCATATCCGGCTAATTTTTGTATTTTTATTAGAGCCAGGGTTTCAGCATGTTGGCCAGGCTGGTTTCGAACTCCTGACCTCAGGTGATCCACCCGCCTCAGCCTCCCAAAATTACAGGCGAGAGCCACCACGCCCATCGGTTTTCCCCATTTTACGGATGAGAAAATTGAGACTCAGAGAGGTTCTCAGCTGGTGGGTGGTAGGGTCAGGATTTTAACCAGCCAACCGGCTTGTCTGACGTTATGTTCCAAGCTTTTCAGAGGACAAATCACCCATATCTCTAAAAGTGAAGACACAAGGTATACTCAGAGAGCGATTTTCCCTTAAAATGAGGACTCAAGGCTGGAGACATTTGGCCCCTTCCTTCAAAGCATTTTCCTTTTTTACTTTGGACTTTTTGACATTTTTTATCAGGGGGCTGCTGCTGACTGGTATGGATAGCCACATTTTTATTTACATGCAAATTCTCAGCAAGCAGCTCACATGTAAATACTATACTAATTATTAAACTTGTATGGCTCATCAGAATGCTGCATCCTAATTGGCTGCTAGATTGTGGATAACCCACAATAGCCTGATTTGGAGCCTTACCAATTTTTGGCATCTGCATAATAAAAGGAAACAGGAGGTTGAGAGTGTATACCTACTTTATATGTTTCTTCAAGGTCAAATAATCTTTTATTTCCTTCCCAATCTACATATTCATAAAGACCTTTGTACAATTAATGAGACGGAAGATTAAATGGTTGCAGATTAAGAACAAACCCTACTGTTCTAATTAGAGTAAAAGTTACTTAGTCAATCAGATTAGAATTCCAGATTTGAACTAGTGAACACCGAGGCATAATAATGGCAGCACACACTGTCCCCCTGGCTAGTAGCTGACACACAGCTAGTGGAGCCGGGGCAGGAAAGCCATGAGCCCTGGAGATTCTTTATGCCTTTGCAAAGACCCTTCTAAATGCCACCAATGGTTTAAAAATGAAGAGGAGGGGATGGAATCTCATCACATCACAACAAGGCAACATTGTTCGGCATGATTGGGGTTACAAGAAGAAAGAGTCCACCCACATCAATTGGTTTGTGATTTTCCCCAGAATCCTCTTTGGGGAACCTTAAGGAGTTTGGCAAGCAACGAGTGCTTATGCATGAGGTCTTGGGGCGCTGGGGCTGGGTACAGAGATTTAAGATTTGGTCCCTTTTGTAAGGGAGCTTGCAGGTTCCTTTGGGACATCAAGACCTGTACATCTGGACATCGGGAGATGATTTTGAGTGAGGTCCTCACTTGGGCTACACAGACTCCTGGAGCAGTGTTTTTGTTTTGTTTTGTTTTGTTTTGAGACAGAGTCTCGCTCTATCACACAGGCTGGAGTGCAGTGGCACAATGTTTTTTTGTTTTGAGACAGAGTCTCCCTCCATCGCACAGGCTAGAGTGCAGAGGCGCGATCTTGGCTCACTGCAACTTCTGCCTCTCAGGTTCAAGTGATTCTCCTGCCTGAGCTTCCTGAGTAGCTGGGATTACAGGAGCGCACCACCATGGCTGGCTAATTTTTTTTGTATTTTTTAGTAGAGATGGGGTTTTGTGATGTTGGCTAGGCTGGTCTTGAACTCCTGACCTCAGGTGATCCTCTCAACTTGGCTTCCCAAAGTGCTGGGATTACAGGTGTGAGCCACTGTGCCTGGCCATGGAGCAGTGTTTCTTGAAGTACAGTTCTAGAACAAGCATCTAAATGACTTCAGGCACTGGCCAAAACGCAGATTCCCTGTCACTGCAGACCAGCTGATAAAGCTCAAGCATCTGTATTTTTGACAAGCCCCTGATGATTCAGGTGCACATTGAAGTTTGGAAACCACTGGCTTGAAGAGTCCCTGAATAGACTTTAGAGAATCCACAGACCCCCTATATTGCAGACATTTCATTTTTTATGTATATTTTTCTGGAAAGAGGTCCATAGCTTCCATCAGGTTCTCAAAAAGTGTTCATACTCCAGAGAAAGGTTAATATCCCTAGAATAGCAGAAAGAGATCCAGCAAACCAGCAGACCCTGGCCACATAGGACCCAGGACAAATCATGAAACCCAAAGTTTAGAGATATTTCCGGTGCAGTGAGGTGTTGGCAATTCTTTCCTTCAACCCCAGTGGTGCAGGCAACAGCAGCACAGGATCTCAGAGGAAAGAGAGAAGGTGAAGCGACGGGCCTAGAGGAGAGCTCTTCCCAGCAGAGGCGGGCTCATCTGATCCACAGAGAAAGGGCATTCCAGCTGTGGACTCCACCTGAGCACAGGTAGGGTTTGCATAGCCAAAGCAGGAGCCAGGCGGGGACACGGACACAGGGAGCACTGTGGGTGTGAGTCTCCTCCTTTGTTAAACATGCCCTGTCTCTCCTTTGCCTCCGTATTCCCAGGAAACTTGGAGCTCGGTCCCATCTGCACCTGGAGCAGATGGTGCATTTTCTCTGTCTTGAGTGCCTCCCTTACCCCGCGGGGCAAGAGTCCCCTCCCGATCTTCTGCAGGATCGCTAATGAGATCAAGCCTGCCTGTCGGGAGGGGAGATTATCCTGCGGCAATAGGTTATTACCCTTGACAAGCGCGCTCTGCCTGCCCTGCTGCCTGCGCGCCCGGGGCGCACACACCTGGAGGGGCCGGGGCAGCTGCTGAGAGCCACTTCTGCAGCTGGCGGCTCATTAGCAGACGCAGCCTCGCCGGAGTGGGGGGGTGGGGGACAGCACTTGGGCCTGTCTGGGCCTCAGGACCAGATCGCAGGAGAAGAGGTGCAGCCCCTACCACGCTGTCCCCAACCCAGCTCAGCCCTGGAGTTGGGGCCGGGGATTCCCTACCACGCAGGGGTCTGTGCGTCCTAGAGAGGCAGGGCCCTCATTTTGTGGAAGGCTCTGAGGCCCTTGCCCTGCCTGATCCTAAATGAAAAACCTTCCTCTGGGCCCGCAGGACAGTGAAGGGAGGCATCCAGTCTCCAGGCCGGTTGATCCTCCACTCAGATCTGCGGCTCCTCGTCCCTGAAGCTCAGGAGAAGCCTCTAAATTGCAATCCATCTCCCCCAGAGATGGATTTTCCGGTCCCTCCCTGTATATCCCCTTGCTTTGGGGAAAAGCTGGCAGGCTTGCTGACACAGAGGAGAGGGAGGCACCGGGGGTTCGCAAAGGGCATGGACTCGCCCACCATCCGCGGAGGCCCCGCCCACAAGCCCCAGGCCCCGCCCACAGCCCCCGGCCAGCCTGCAGAGAGAACCCAGAATCTCAGAGACAGGTGCCACGCGCTTTCCCCATCACTCTTCCCTCACGTTAACCTCCGTCCACCCGCTGTGCTGCACCCCTCCCCGCCCAGCACCGGGCCTGTGGAGGCTGCCAGCTTCCTGCGGCCCCTACACCTGTTTTTTGCCGCAGCTGCGTGCAGGCCTCTGAGGGCCTGCCAGGGCTTTCGGGAGGTCCACGTGGCCGTCTTTATCCACGCTCGGTGAAGGAGGCCTCCTCACACTCTGCCTGAGCACCTGTCGTTTGGCGTGGATCTTCATCCAGACCCCAAGCCTCACATACTGTCTTTCACATTATTCGGCGAGGGCAGGGGGGGCGGGGAGAAGTGACTGTGGGAGGGGAGGAGGAGAGAACAGTTGTCTGTACCTGAGTCATGGTCAGATACGGGGTAAAAGACACCCAGATAATCCACACCCCTACGCAGCTTGGGCCTAGAGAAGCAGAGGCAGGGAGGTCTAAAGGCCTGCTGGTCTACGCCGGCTGCGCGAACAACACGCCACAACACACCACAGACCCGGTCGCTTAAATAACAGAAGCGCGTTTTCTTACGATTCTGGCGGCTGGAAGTTTGAGACAGAGATGTTGGCAGGCTTGGTTTCTTCTGAGGCTCCTCTCTTTGCTCCGTAAACCGCCACGTCTCTCTGTATCCTCACGTCGACTTTTCGTTTGTCTGCGTCCAAATGTCCTCTTCTTCTAAGCACACCAGTCAGGCTGGATTAGCAACCCCCAATGACCTCATTTTAACTTAATTACTTATCTCCAAATATGGCAACATTTGGAAGTACAGGGAGTTATGATGACTTTCACATGAGTTTTGCGAGAGGATGCAGCATCCCAGGGACCCCGCAATTCCTCTGGGGCTTGCCAACCTCCAAAGCAGAGCCTGAACCCCTTTCCTGGGCAATTCCCCCACTCTAGGTGGAGAAGCAGCGGTGAAGGAGGCAAGCATGTGTCCAGGTGCTGGGAAGCCGCTTGTCAGCGGAGTGGGGAAACCCTGGGAAGAATTGTTAAAGGTCGTCAGATCCAGCTGCCAGCGCCAGTGGGGCATCAGGGAATCTTTCAAGTTAATCTGGAGCTTTTAACGTTCTTCAGTTGAGCATTTAAGGAGGCATCCCCTAGAGAAGCACACACCCAATCTGATGCTATGAAGCAGATTTTCTTATCCCCACTTTACAGAGTAGAAAAGTGAGGCGTGGGGTCACCCAAGAATCAGGAGAGCCAGGATTTGAACCCAGATTGTCTAGTCCTGGAGCTCAGGCTTAGGCTTGAAGAACTTGAAGAAAACAGGAATTTAAAAAAATATCAAAGTGGAAAAAGCTTTTTAAAGCATAACATGCATCCAGAAGCATTCAAGCCAGATACATTTAACATCATACACAGAAACCCCTTCATGTCCTGTGATAACAATCATAATGGCCACCACCACAACTCAGACCAAAAACAAAAGAAGTGCCAGCGAAATCCACTTGTAATAGACAACAATTTTCATTTTCTTTAACACACAACGAGCTCTTCCAAATCAACAAGGAAAAGTACAGCAACCCAAAGGAAAAACGGGGTGAGAGGCAGGGAAAAAGCTGTGAGCAGACAGTTCACAAAAGAAATGGAAGTGGTTATGAACAACTTCTATGTGCAAAGTCACCCAAGGACACTCAGAGTTAAAGAAATGCAAATCAAAACGCTGACTCTCCATTTTCACCTGTCAGAATGGCAAAATGGAAGAGACTCATAATTATAGTACTGATGAAAGAATGGCAAAAGGAAAATTTTTCTATATTTTGAGAGAGAAGATAAATTGATGGAGCCTGGTTTAGGGCTACCTAGTATCTGGCAAAATTGGCACTGCAAACACCATTCCACCCAGCAATACTAGGAGGCATCTGTCCCTGAAACAGATTCTCACAAGAACGCTCATGGCACCGGCCTTTGAGAGTGAAAATCCAGAAACAGCCTAAATGTCATGGACTGGGCAATGGCTGAATGAATTATGTCGCCTCCCCCTGTAAGGGTATTCTATACAGGTATAAAAAAGAATGAGGTTGGCCAGGTCTGGTGGCTCACACCTGTAATCCCAGCACTTTGGGAGGTTGAGGCTGGTGGATCACCTGAAGTCAGGAATTTGAAACCAGCTTGGCCAACATAGTGAAACCCCATCTCTACTAAAAATACAAAAACAACAACAACAACAAACAATCTGGGCATCGTGGTGCACAACTGTAGTCCCAGCTACTTGGGAGGCAGAGGCAGGAGAATCACTTGAACCTAGGAGGCGGAGGTTGCAGTAGCTGAGATTGCGCCACTGCACTCCAGCCTGGGCAATAGAGTGAGACTCCATCTCAAAAAACAAAAACAAAAAAACACCAGAATAAGGTTGATTCCTAAGTTCTGGAGTTGGCAAAAGTGGGGCAGATCTAAGATCTATTTATTGGGTGTAAACGTGGAGTGCTGCGCAGCGTGGGCTGGGAGTGATCCCATCTGTGTGAGAACGGTGAGTAAAGGAAGGCACCCCCCCAGGGAGCCACCCCAGAAGTGAGGTGTGCTTTCTGTGGTCTCCATTCTGCATTGTAGGGTTCTCAGACTCCGCTGCCTCAGGGTCCCCTGGAGGGCTGTGTTCAAAGACAGTCTGCAGGGGCTTGCTCTTGGGGTGTCTGATTCAGCAGGTCTGGCTTGAGTGGTGAGGTGGGGAGGAGGCAGAATATGCATTTCTAACAAGTTCCCAGGCAAGGCTGCAGCGGATTGCAGCTCCTGCTGCTCCAGGAGCCCCACTTTGAGAATCCCCGCAGTGGTGTTTGAATTTGGGCCCCATGTGCAAGTATCAGGTTTATAGATGTTTTAATAATAATTTATGAAAATGATCCCAGGCCAGTACTGTGTCTCTTCACAAGCCCACGCCAGTGGTTTGTTGTCTTCACCTTTTTGGTCGGGAAGCCACTCCCTGTGTCTAAGCCTGTCTCTCTGGCTTTGTTCCAACCACCCCCTCGCCCCAGCGAGGTCAGCTATTCACAGGAAGAACAAACCATGCTGGGAACAAAGCTCTCACCCACTGGAAGACAATGACCAGACCCCCGCCCCTTGAGCCTTCACCCGCCTAGTAGCAGAGCTCCAAACCCTGATGGTAGCGCTAGAGCAGCCCTTTCCTGGTTGCATAATCACAAGCCACAGCCTCAGCTTCCTGCTTCTTCCCCCTAAGATAGAGGATGTGCAAAAGGAACCGCTGACACCTGTGTCTGTGGAAAGGCTATGACTTCCCTGTGCAAGCCAGAAAGCTCAGAGCCCGACTCGAGGGAGTCTGTGCGCCCAGAGACTTGCCATTATGAAACCAAGAACAAAGCTGCACGTTGGGGGAAAAGGAAGATGGAGTGCTCCTTCAGAAGGCTGGTTCTGTCTCATAAACCCCATTTAGATCTCTTGGTTGATGGTGAAGGCAGACAACCTCCAGGTTACCGCAGGAAGAGGCCCCAGCAGCGGGGCTCCAATCACTGTGGCAACCCAAATTCCCTGCTCAGAGGTTCTAGACGCTCTCTGCCCTCCTTGCCCCTAAGTAAGTGGAAGTGAGTCACACCCACCGTCCTCTCCCGTCCAGCACCCCTATGAAGCTGCTGGCAACCACGCAGAGCCCAGAGAGGGACATCTCACCCTCAGTGTCCTGAAAATCATGTAGTAACGCAACGCCTTGGACCATATGCCTGCTGAGTGGAGGGGCAGTGTCCCTCAGCCACCCCATCCCCTCTCCTGCACTTCACAGCCTCCCGATCTGCCTCCAGCGACCCGACTCCCCGTTTCCTCCTCCTCTCTCCTCCTGCCCAGGGAAGCGGTGACCCAGCTCCCCTCTCTCCATCCTTCACATGCTCCCTCCATTTCTGCTTTCAAAAGAGGGAGAAAGCATTTTGATTATGAAGCATTTCCAGGGCGGTTTAGGTTTGCCAATACTGGGTCTTTTGTTTGCCTTTCCTCCTGGCCTCCCCCTGGGTTGAGGCAACATTATTATCTCCTCCGCACAGGTGAAGAAAGGCTAATTGAGGAAGTCCACGAGATGGCCAAGGTCAGACACCCATGTGGCCTGGAGCAGGGCAGAGGACCGTGGAGCCTGAGGGAGTACAGGACATAGAGACCCCAGCCCCTTGTTCCAGAGCCAGGGACTGCTGGAGGGAGACATGAGGGCCCCGTGGTAGCAACAGAATTGAAGAGGGTGGGAGTGCAAATCCTACCTGGTCAGAGAGGCAAATCCGACCCAGGTCTGAATTGAGGGATGATGAGGAAGAAGGGAGAGTCAGGGCTTCCTCCCTTGTACTTCTCCCAGCCTTTTAACCCTTCAGTTGTTCTCACAATCATATCCTCACTTGATTCTTAGAAGCACCATGGGGCCGGGCGCGGTGGCTCACACTGGTAATCCCAGCACTTTGGCAGGCCGAGGTGGGCAGATCACGAGGTCAGGAGTTTGAAAGTCACCTGACCAATATGGTGAAACCTCGTCTCTACCAAAAATACAAAAATTAGCCAGGCATGTTGGGGTGCGCCTGCAATCCCAGCTACTCGGGAGGCTGAGGCAGAATAGCTTGAACCTGGGAGGTGGAGGTTGCAGTGAGCCAAGATCGCACCACTGCACTGCAGCCTGAGCTACAGAGCGAAACTCCATTCCAAAAAAAAAAAAAGAAAAAAGAAGAAGCCCCAAGGGTAGTAGTTGGGAATGTCAGGGAAACCATGGCTCTTGGACACAGAGACGCATCTCAGGTCACACTGCTTGGCTGTGATGACTTCAGTGAGCTCTTTCCAACCAGAAGATATATTATAGGCTTTGTGGGTCCATTGTCGAGAACTAGGAGGCCCTGTTCTGCCCGGTGGCCATCTGGGAGTGGGGTCACTGTGACCCTGCTGTGGGAAAGGTGGCCAGAAGCAGTGAGTCCATTGCAACCAGCCTGATGCCCACTCTGCTCCTGCCCCATCTCCACCTCCCACCTCACCACTGGGCTTTTGCTCCAGGCAGTCACATTTCTCAGCTTTCCCCCAAGCTAGGACCTGGAGGGGATCCAGTTCGACCAGTGAGTTGCACGTGGCAGGGTGCCGGGACGCCTGGGGAAGTGTGGTGCTCCAGACACAGCCACCGCCCTGTCTCCTCGCTGCTTCCTGCCTGAATGCAGAAGCAGAGCCCGGACGGGGGTGGCCATCTGGTGACTCTGAGGACAGAGTCGATGCTGGGGATGGCAGAGCCGGATGCTCAGAGGAGCCTGGATCCCCAGCACTTCCTTACGCGGCTCCACCAGCCCTGTCTGCTTCTCGACTTGCTCTGTTAGAAAACAAAACTCCTATCAGGTTCAGTGGCTGTGGTCGACTGTAGTCAGGGGCAGCTGAACAGAACCTGAGGTCTCAAACGTCTTGGAGCCCATGAGAAAAGAGGAGCTCCCTGGCTGCCTGCCACCTCTCGGTCTCAGATCCAGCTCCTGGGACCTCGGGGCCTGCCCCTTCCCCTGCCATGTACTCCAGAGTCTGGCTGGGACCCACAGCCCCCTCCCTGTAGCTGCTGGGAGCTGTGAGTGGCACCCATGCACCTTGGGCCTGGTCTTTCAGCCACGACTCATGCCGCCTCTGCTGGGCAGTCTTAGTAAGTATTATTCCTTCCACGCAGCTGGAAGGACAGTTCAGCAGTTCCTTCTGTCTGTCCCACCATCCACAGCAGCCAGTCTTCACCAGCTCTATATGGTCTCAGGACTGTGCTGCAGGGACCAGGGAGGCTGCTGTTTTCCCCACGTTACACATGAAGCAGCCATAGGTGAAGGGACTTGCTGAGGCCCTGTGGCTGGCGAGTGGTAGAGACGGAACCAGAACCTCATTCAGATGTCCCCGTTCTGTGGCTCTCAAAGGGTAGATCCCTGAGCACACATCAGAATCATCCAAAACATTGCTCATGATGCACACTCGCCAACCCCACTCCAGACCTACCAAATGGGGATCTCCAGGAAGACGCCCAGGAATCTGCATGGTTGGGCACCCCCTCACAGCGCAGATATGATTGCAGTGCACACTGAAGACCAAGGACCTCTCTTGAGCTGAGGTGTCTCCCCAGGCGTGAGAGTCAGACCTGCAAGGTGTCAAGGGCAAGCCTTCATCTCGTGGTTCATGGTTTCAGATGGTGACCCTGAGCCCAGCACCCCAGAACACAAAAGCACGTGCAGCCTGCAAATCAGCAAAAACTCCTGATGCCCTGGCTGAAACCCAGACCAGTGAAATCTGAATCTGTCGGGGTGAGACCCAGACATGGGCGTTTTTTCAGTTCCCCAAGTGATTTCAAGGCCAGAGCTGCCTGTCCCCAGGCTGTGTAGGGGAGAACAATGCTTCTTCCCACGGGTAGGTGTTTGGCGGGGAGGCTGTTAAATATACAACTGGGCCTCACCCCAGAGTTGCCTATCCAGCAGGTCTTGGGAGGGCCCATGAATTTGCATTTCTAACAAGTTCCCAGGTGGTGCTGGTCCTGCCGGACTGGGGGCCACACTCTGAGAACCCCTAGAGAAGAAGGAAGCAGGAGTGAAGGAAGAACTGAGGGTGGTTCCATGCGGCCCTTGTCAAGGGGCGGGCGACTTGCTCCACTGAGCAGGACTCACCTGTCCTGTTTCCTTAGGTGCTATGGATTCTCCAAAGGCACCTGCTGAGGCTGGGAATGTGTCCCTCCTAACATCATTGCAGCCATATAGACAAAGAGTTGGGACCTGGCGTCCAGGGTCCCTGGGATGGCAGGGCAGAGTGCACTGCACAAATCCAGAAGCCACCATTCACTTCCCCTGGACTGTGGTCCTCCCTGGAATTGCCAAGCCTAACAGTTTCCCACTGAAAGCCCAGTGTGTGGCCATGGGAAGTTTTTTGTTGCGCCTCAGAAATCCTGCACCCACATTTGCTTTCGTATGTCTCCCTTCTTCCCCTCCTCATTTCTGTTAGAGCTTCATCCCCTTGGAGGGTTTGGGCTGGGATGGATCTGGCTGGCCTGGTACGGAGGCCTCTGCCCAACACAGGACCCACCAGAAGTGAGCCTCCATCCTGGGACCAGGCACTTGGCCCGGCTGACCCAGCTGATCTGGGCACGGGCAGCTCGGCCGGGTCAGGAGCACATGGCCTCCCTCCTCTGCCACTTCATGCGGCTGATTAGGCCCCCTCCACAAGGAGATAAACCTGCTGGAGGAATTTGTTTTCTCTGGCAGCCCACACTCCATCCAACAGAACTGCAGGCTGACTCACCGGTGCTGGTTTCCTCCGAACCCCCGCCCATCCATGGCCTGTTCAGGCTTCTCCCTTTCAGGAGGCACTTCCTGGCTAGATGTACGTGTCCTGGGTGTTTCTGTCTTGTGATTCAGGCCCAGCTGCCACCACATTCCTTCCGTGACACTTGGCTGGTGTGGGTGGGCAGCCATAAGCGGGCTGGGGAATCTTATCAGAGGGCGTTCCGTTTGGCGCCTGAGCACAGAGAGAGCTCGCTAGCCCAGGAGCCTGGATGGCAGGAGCAGAGGGCCCCACGCTGCCCCCCATCTCGCTTCTCCACAGGGAGAGAGGGCAGGTGGGCAGGGCCCCCGGGGGAGAATACACCCAACCCACCAGCGCGGAGTGAGGCCTTGCCAGGTATGAAGTTGTTGGGGAAAGAATGTTCAAACTAGCTGGTGCCTCCCTAATTTCTATCTCCAGACCGGCCCTCTCCTCTGAAATCTGAGGTCATAAATCCAGCTGCCTCCCCAACAGCCTGCACTTCTGATTTCTAACCCCAAAGCTACGCCTCCTAACATCTCAGCAACTCCATCGTTTCTTAGCTCAAGGCAAAAATCATGATGCTATCCTGACTCCTGTATTTCTTTCACTGCTCACCAGTAACTCTCCACAGGGCCAGATGGGCACTGTGAGAAGCCCTCCCTCCCTTCACTTTCTCCATGGCAGAGAGAGGAACCTGCACTTAGACTTACTTCCCTGGGAGAAGAGCATCATCCTCCAAACTCTTCCACCAAGGTGAGCTCCCCATGAGATCACCGATGGTCCTAAGTTGGGACTGAGGGCTGCCAATATTCTTCTCCAAGCCCTGCACTTGGGACAAAGCCCGGGGCAGCCCCTGGTCAGGCCAGCTCACCGGCTTCCTGAGAACTAACTGCTAGTCAGGGAGCTGTGCTCTAGCTGGGAGGACCACCTTCTTGCAGGCCATGCCCCACATTTTGCTCAGTCCTTGGATGGGTGGAGGGAGAAACAGAGGGGATGAGAGATGGAACAGGTCCCTGGGGAGAAGCTAAACCTTGGAAGTTGCCACCAGCTGCAATGACTTGCTTCTGCCTTTAATTTCGCGTGGAGAAGCCACGGGTGATGGAAAAAGAAATTGGTCCCCATGGGCAGAATGCTTTTTCAATATGCATTTATTAGCAAAGCTTCTGAAGGTGTCGCAAGTTGAATGTGAGGCAGCTGCCTCTAGAAGTGAGATTCACGAGCAGGGTGGAAATGGTAGATGGGAGACTAGGAGGAGAGACGCTTCGGGGAAAAAAAAAAACAACACAACAACTTCTGTTTTCAAGAGACTGTTGTTTTAAAGTTCAGAACATTTTTGCAACTATCCTCCTCTCCCCTGGCAACCTCCTGACTTGTCCCTTATTTCAGATCTACTGTTGCTCTCGAAGGGCCCATCCGAACAGATGCTGTTCTCCGAATCAATGAACCTAAGAACTTTAGTACAGGTGCACCTTGTTTCACATAATTGATGTGTCTGAAAAATTACGTGTTAATTAGCTTTGTTACAAATTAAATGCTGTTTTAAACGCAACAAGATGGTTTGCATTTTAAGATAATTTGATGACAAATTCATTATTTTCAAAGGCTCTTACAGCCAGTTATACTCAGGTTCACGGCTGCTTCCCCAAGCAGCCTCAAAAACGTGACTGGGATGGATTATGATCATATCATCAGAGATACCCACAAACGGAGAGAAACTCAGACGTTTTCACCATGGTTTCCAAAGGCTTTCTCTCTTTTTTCACCTGTGGAACTAACTCTTCAAATGAAATCTGGCTCAGAGCTGAGTGAATGAGACAGGGGAGAGGAGGGTCTCGCCTATTGAATTAGGGTGGAGAACCCAAATCCCACCTGCCTGACACCCAGGCAGCCCCCTACGTTCCCTCATGAAGTCCCCAGCACCCCTTGGAATGCCCAGTTTGAAAAGCATTGCTCTCAAAGTATCGTGAACGTTCTCTCTTATCTCCAGTTTTATCTCAAGACTCTAGATCCTCCCACTGGAGCACAAATGTTCATCACAGCTTCATTTTGGACAGCAAGTATTAAAGAGAAAAACAGTTTAGCTCCTGCCACTGCATTGTCAAAGAGAATACACGGAGAGCCCGGACTTAGCGGTAATGAGGCATCCCTCCCTGTCTCCCACAGGGGTAGAATCAATGGAGCCTACTGCAGAGCTAGAATTGCCACTCTGAACTATCAGGAACAAGGATCCTCCCCTCAGGCATTAATAAAGGACAAGTAGAGAACATGAACTTCTACTTCCACCTGGCAGTAACAAGACAGCAGAGTGTCCCCGTTTTTGCTGCTGGAGCAATCTCAGAAGAAACCAACTGGAACAGAAGGTTTAAATAGAATCCAGAATTTCACAACATAATATCCAAATGTCCAGCTTTCAATCAAAACTTACTTGTCATATTGAGAACCAGCAAAACCTCAATTTGAATGAAAAAGACAACCAATATATACCAATATTGAGATGATGAAATGTTAGAATGACCTGACAAAGATTTAAAGCAAATATCACAAATATGCTTCAACAAGCAATTACAAACACACATGAAACAACTGAAAAATAGAAAACCTAGGCCAAAAAATTGAAGATATAAAGAAGAACCAAATGAGAAATTTAAAACTGAAAAATATAGTAACTGAAATTAAAAACTCAATGATGGTTTTAACATTAGAATGGACAGAGAAAAGTATCCACAAACTTGAAGATAGAATAGCAGATATTACCCAGTTTGAACAAAGAGAACATAGAAGAGGAAGAAGAAGGAGAAGGATAAAGAGAAAGAGAAAGAGAAGGAGAAGAGTACTAGTAGAAGAACAATAGAGTTTCCGGGATATGTGGGATGATTTAAAAAAATCTAACATTTATTGTCGTTAGAGTTCCAGAAGAAGAGGAGAAAGGGCTGAAAAAGTACTCAAATAATGGCTGCAAACTTCCTAAATTTGTCAAAAGACATAAACTTACTGATTCAAAAAACTGAATGAACCCCAAACAAAATAAATTCAAAGAAATTTATACCAAGAAACATCATGGTAAAACTTAATGTGAAACTTTCACATTATAGCGAAAACCAAAGACAAAGGAAAAATCTTGAAAGCAGCAAGAGAGAAATGGCACCTTATCTAGAGGGGAAACAATTCAAATGACACTGGATTTCTCATTAAAAACCAAGGAAGCCAAAAAGAAATGTCACTGCATTTCCTAAGAGCTGAAAGAAACGAAATCTCAGGCCGGGTGCAGTGGCTTATGCCTGTAATACCAGCACTTTGGGAGGCTAAAGTGGATGAATCGCTTGAGGTCAGGAGTTTGAGACCAGCGTGGCCAACATGGTGAAACCCTGTCTCTACTAAAAATACAAAAATTTGCTGGATGTGGTGGGGAACACCTGTAATCCCAGCTACTTGGGAGGCTGAGGCAGGAGAATCGCTTGAACCTCGGAGGCACAGGTTGCTGTGAGCTGAGATTGTACCACTGCATTCTAGCCTGGAGGCCAGAGTGAGACTCTGTCTCAAAAGAAAAGAAAAAAGAAAAGAAATCTCAGCCAGAATTCTATATGCCATGAAAATATTCTTTGGGAATGAAAGGATATTTCATCTTTTGGGAATGAAAGGAAATCAAGACATCTCAGATGAAGGGAAACTACGAGAATTTGTTACCAGAGACCTAAAAGAATGAAAGTTCTCTAAACAGAAAGACAATGATAAAAAAAAGGCATCTTGGAACATAGGAACAAAGAAGGAACAATGGAAAGGGCAAAAATATAGACAAATACATTTTCCTTCTCCTCTGGAGGTTTCTGAATTGTTTGATGATTGAAGCAAAAATTATAGCACTGTTTGATGAGTTTCTAAATGTATGTATATAGAGGAAATATTTAAGACATATTATAAACAAGAAAGCATAGAGGAATGTAAAGGGAGGTGTGGTTCTACACTTCACCTGCACTGGCAAAATGTCAACATCAGTGGACTGTGATACGTTATACAAATATAATGGGCCAGGCACGGTGGCTCATGCCTGTAATCTGAGCACTTTGGGAGGCTGAAGCAATTGGATCACTTGAGGTCAGGAGTTTGAGACCAGCCTGGCTAACATGGTGAAACCCCATCTCTACTAAAAATACAAAAATTGGCTTGGTGTGGTAGTAGGGGCCTGTCATCGCAGCTACTTGTGAGGCTGAGGCAGGAGAATTGCTTGAACCTGGGAGGCGGAGGTTGCAGTGAGCTGAGATCTTACCACTGTACTCCAGCCTGGGTGACGGAGTGAGACTCCGTCTGGGAAAAAAAAAAAAAGTTATATAGATATAATGTAATACCTAGAGCAACAAGTTAAAATGCCACACAAAAAGAGACATTCCAACACACTATCAATAAATCAAAATGGAATCCTAAAAAAATGTCCAAATACCCACAGAAATACAAGAAAAAGGAAATAGAGAAATGGAAAACAGAACAAACAGAAAACAAAAAATAAAATGGTAGACTTAAGCCCTAATAGGTCAATAATTACATTAATGTAAAAGTTCTAAATACGTATTTTATTTTATTTTATTTTTTTAATCTTTATTTTAAGTTCAGGGGTACATGTGCAATTTGTTAATAGGTAAATTGTGTATCACACAGGTTTGGTGTACAGATTATTTTTTCACCCAGGTAATAAGCATAGTATCAACTTTTTGATCCTCTTCCTCCTCCTACCCTTCACCCTTAAGTAGACCCTGGTGTCTGTTGTTCCCTTCTTTGTGTCCATGCGTACTCAACGTTTAGCTCCTAACTATAAGTGAGAATACGCAGTATTTGGTTTTCTGTTCCTGCATTAGTTCACTTAGGATAATAAACTCCAGGTCCATCCATGCCGCAAAGGACATAATCTTGGTTTTTTTTATGGCTGCACAGTATTCCCTGCTATATACATACCACATTTTCTTTTTATCCAGTCTACTGTTGATGGCCATTTAGGTTGATTCCATGTCTTTGCTTTTGGAATAGTACTACAATGAACATATGCATGCATGTGTCTTCATGGTTGAATGATTTATTTTTCTTTGGGTGTATACCCAATAATGGGATTGCTGAGTCTAATGGTAATTCTGCTTTTAATTCTTTCAGGAATCACCATACTGCTTTCCAGCATGGCTGAACTCATTTGCATTACCAGCAGCAGTGCATCAGTGTTCCCTTTTCTCCGCAACCTCGCCAACATCTGTCATTTTTTTGACTTTTAAACTTTTTAATTCTAGCGTTATATATATGTATACATGCTATATATTTCCATGCTTGTAATATGTATATAGTTTATAATATATATATTTCTTGTATGTTTGTAATATATATTTTTATATATGTTTGTATATAATGTATGTATACAACGTTTGTAATATATGTATGTGTGTGTGCGTATATGTATGTATACACACACACACATATATATATAGATATAAAACATGGAATCACAGTAGCAGAATACACATTCTTTACAAGAGCCTATATAGCAAAGACATGGTGTCAACCTAAATGCCCATCAATAGTAGACTAGATAAAATAAATGTGGTACATATACATGAGGGAATACTATGCAGCCATAAAAAAGAACAAGATTATGTCCTTTGCAGCAACACAGATGGAGCCGGTGGCCTTCAGGCATCATGCCAAGTTCATCACTCCAACAGGCATGGACAGAAACCTCAAGTTCTATAACCTGTAGTCCCTGGCCCTTCTGACAGAAGCTGGGGCTCATCTCAGTAGAGGGATAGAATTAGGATTGGGGGTGGGGGAGTCTATCGGGGAAGGAGGCATCTGTAGTGTGGGATATTCACATCATTTCACTCTGGTCTTGGTGGTGACCTGAGAGCCATCGTGGCATAGACCAACCTCATCCATGCACCTCCAGGCCCCATAGGAACAGACGTGGAAGGAAGAACTGTAACCCCCTAAAGGCCCAGGGTCAGAGCCTATCCCTTCCTGTCATTCAATGGACGTGGTGGTGGCTGTTCCACGCCCACTTTGTGGCAGTTCCTGTGAGATTGGAGAGGCTGAACCAAGGGAACTGTGAAGGGGACGGGCAGGAGGGCTTGCGCAGGGTAGTGTAACCAGTGATCTAGTTTCATTAAAAGAAGAAAACTATATATAGTTTTGAAAACTTAAGTAAACAAATGGTGAGTTTTGAAGTCATGTTTCTCGTGATTGGAATAGGAAGTTAGAGACAAGCAACGGGCGAAGGCTATAATGGGGTGGGGTGATGGATTAGAGTTGAAGATATGGGTATACCCTCATGTCTAGCCTAATATAGATACAGGTGGATACATATTGAAATGTTTATAGATATGTGTGTATACACAGGTTAGTACACACATAGAGAGTTTCCTACTGTCTCTGCTGAGATAGCCCAGAAGCAATGTCACCCCAGGAGCACACCTGGTGGCCAAATCTTGATTTCTAACATCTTTCTTCAACAAAAGAAATCAGAGTTCTCTGGGGAAATGGCTGGCACTGCATCTGGGGCAGAGACTATCTGAGATGATCCTGGATCATCTTTTAATGTCAGAAAGCAAGAAAGTCCTCAAAACTAAGCCAAAATCCACAAAACATGATGATGGGAATCTATCAAAGGAACACAGAAGCCAACACAAAGAGCTCGAAAGATGAACACTGGAACAGTTTAAACAACAAATAAAGTAGCGTTAGATCATAACCTAGCGTATAAAATAAATATTTGAGTCCATATTGTCATAAATAAATTATTCAATACATAAACGGAAAAAATAGACAGAGATTCTCTCTTCAAGGAGATAGCACATAACTCCGCATTCCTTAAGTGTGGACTGTGCATGATGAGTTTCTTTCCAAAAAGTACAATAAGAAGGCAGGGGGTGGGGAGTCAGAGGTAGAGGGTAGGGTGGAGAGTAACTTTATAGTAGAAAAAACTGACAAACACTTTCTCATCCAGGTGACCAAGGTTAACATTTCCAGTGACAAACCATGTTGATGGTATGTGTTGTTAACACGATGTAATAAGAAGGGCAATTTGCGTTTGTGGTCTTCCTCCCCAAATCCCGTAACACCATTCTAATTATGAGAAAAACATCAGACGAATCCAAATCAAGAGGCATTCTATAAAATATCTTGCCAGTACTCCTCCAAACTATCAAGGTTATCAAAAACAAGGAAGATCTAAGAAACCGTCCCATCCAAGAGAATCCTAAGGAGACATGACGACTAAATGTAATGTAGTAACCTGAATGGAATCCTGGACAGAAAAAGCATATTAGATGAAAACTAAGGAAATGTGAATAAAGTATAGACCTTAGTTATTAATAATGGATCAATATGGGCACATTACTTGCGACAGGTGTATCATACAAATGTAAGGTGTTCATGAAGAAAACTGGATATGAGACATACGGAAAGTCTCTTCACCACTCTTCCATAACTCTAAGTCTACCCTAAAATATAAAGTTTACTTAAGAAGAAAACAAAGCAGTAGTGGCTACATAAATGCAAGATGAAGAATACTTCAGAACAAAGAAAATTACCAGAGACAGAAAGAAGCATTACACTATGACAAAAGAATCAATCAACCAAGATTTAACAATCTGAAATGTGTACGTACCTAACAACAGAGCTACAAAAAATATAACGCAAAAACTGAAAGAACTGGAGAAAGAGACTAATCCATAATTATAGTTGGCGACTTAAGCATTCCTTTTTCAACAACTGATAGAACAACCAGACAGAATCTCAGCAAGGATAAAAAGAACAACATCAACCAACTGGAGCTCACTGATGTTTATGAAGCATTTGATTCCACAGTAGCAGAACACACTTTTTTTTTTACAAGATCCTATCAAACATATATCAAGATAGACTGTATCCTGGGCCATAAAATAAATCTCAACAAACAAGTTAAAAGAACTGAATTCATGTAGAGTGTGTACTCTGACCACAGTGAAATCAAACTAGTAATCAATAACAGAAAGACAACAGAAAAACCTCCAAATGTTTGAAAATATAACATACACACACTTCTAAATAATCCATGGATTAAAGAGGGAGTCCCAAGGAAAAAAAATGTATTGAAGTAAATTATAATGAAAATATGTCAAAATTTGTGGGATATAGCTAGAGCATATAGAAAGAACATAAAATTAAACCCAAAGCAAGTGGAGAAAAAAAGAATAATTAAGGTAAGAGCATAAATCAGTGGCATTAAAAACAGGAAAACAAAAAGGTAAATTCTATGAAACGAAAAGATCAATAAGATTGACAAATTTCTAGCAAGACTGATAAAGAAAAAAGACAGAAGACACAAACTAACATTATCAAGAACAGAACAGAAAAAATCACTACAGACCCCACAGCCATCAAAAGGGTAATAAGGGAATACCATGAAAAACTCTACAACATAAATTTGACAACTTGAAGGAAATGGACTAATTTCTTGAAAAGCATAAATTATCACAACTCACCCAGTGTGAAATAGATAATTTTAATAGCCCTGTAACTACAAAGAAAAACAAATTCATAATTTAAAAATTCTCAGAGAAGAAATCTCCAGGCCTAGTGATTTCAGTACTAAACTGTATTTAAAGAAGAATTAACATCAATTCTAGAGAATCTCTTCCAGAAAATAGAAAAAAAAAGGCAATAGTTCCCAATTCATTTTATAAAGCTAGTCTTACTCTGCTACTGAACGCAGACAAAGATAGTTGTAAAAAATAAAGCTACAGACCAATATCATGTATGAGTATAGATGCCAAAATCCTTAACAAAAAATGAGCACACAGAGTTCAGCAATATAGAAAAAGAATTATATAGCAAAACTGAATAGGATATATTCCAGATGTGCAACAATGATTCACCATGTAAATATCAATAAATATAGGTTGGGTGTGGCGGCTCACACCTGTAATCCCAGCACTTTGGGAGGGTGAGATGGGTGGATCATGAGGTCAGGAGTTCAAGACCAGCCTGGCCAAAGAGACCAGCCTGGCCAACATGGTGAAACCTTGTCTCTACTAAAAATACAAAAATTAGCCAGGTGTGGTGTTGGGTACCTGTAATTCCAAATACTCAGGAGGCTGAGGCAGGAGAATTGCTTGAACCTGGGAGGTGGAAGTTGCAGTGAGCCAAGATGGTGCCATTGCACTCCAGCCTGGGTGACAGAGTGAGACTTCTGACTCAAAAAAAAAAAAAAAAATCAATCACTATAATCTACCATATCATCAGGCTAAAGAATAATAATTACATGATAATATCAGTGGAGTCAGAAAAAACATTTGACAATTTGACAAAATATAACACCAATTTATGATAAAAATTCTCAGCAAATTCAGAATAAATGGAAACTTCCTCAGCTTGATAAAAAGCATCTACAGAAAACCTACAGCTAACATTTTACTTAATCACAAAAGATGATGATTTCCCTCTAAGACTGGGGACAAAGCAAGGATGTCCACTATCACCAGCCTTATTTAGCATAGTACTGGAAGTTCTAACCACTGCAATAAGGCAAGAAAAGGAAATAAAAGGTATACAGTTTGGAGAAGAAAAAAATAAAAGTGTTCCTATTTGCAAATGACATAACTTTCTACATAGAAAATCCCAAGAAATCTACACAAAGCAAAAAAATTCCTAGAACTAAAAAGTGCATTCAACAAGGCTGCAAGATCCAAGATAACCACACAAAAATCAGTTGTACTTCTATATACTAACAATGATCAGGAGACATTAGCATCCAATTTATCACTGTTTTTTAAAAAGCAAAATACATGCAAATTTAACAAGGCATATAAGAAGTATATGCTAAAAATTACAAAATTCTTGAAAGAAATCAAAAATCTAGAAAATGAAGAGCTGGACTGTGTTTGTAGATTGGAAGACTCAACATAGCAGAGACATCAATTATCCCCAATTTGATATGCAAGTTTAACACAATTTCCATCAAAACTCCACCAAGAGTTTTTTTTTAAGAATTATCTTAAAATTTATATAAAAAGCACAAATAACTAAAATGGCTAAAAATTTTCAAAAAAGAGCAAAGTGAGATTAGTCCACACAATTTCAAGACATATTATCTAGCTCTATTAATCAAGACTGTGCAGTACTGGCAGAGGGACAGACACATAGATCAACAGAAAGAACAGAGAACCCAGAAATAGACCCACTCAAAAACGACCAACGGATTTTTGACAAAGGTGTAAAATCAATTCAATGGCGTAAGAACAGCTTTATGCTATACAATTGGACATCTATAGGCAAAAAGTGAACTTCAACCTCAGCCTCACACTTAATTCAAAGTGGAACATGGACTTAAATGTAAAATATAAAACTATAAATCTTTTAGAAGAAACATCGGAGGAAATCTTTGGGCTTTGTGGTTAAGCCAAGGGTTCCTAAACTTGACACCAATGGCACAATCCATAATGAAAAAACCTGACAGACAGGACTTCATCGAAGTTTCAGATTTTGTTCTAGCAAAGGCGCTGTTAAAGGGGTGGAAAGACAAGCTACAGACTACGAGAAAATATCTGTAAACTACACACCCGACAAAGGACTGGTATCTAGAATATATAAAGAACCCTCAAAACTTAGTAGGAAAACAAAAAAACCCGAAAAAGCCAGTGAGAAAATGGCAATAACTAAAATAGCTGAAAATGTGCCCCACACCAAGTCCTGCTCATTCTGCTTACAAAGGGGCACCCGCTTCATTTTACAGATTAGGCAACTGAGGCTTAGCAGTGATGAAAACAACGGTCCAGCGTGGGGAAGAGGTTCCCTGCTTGGCTCCACACCCAGAGCTTCTGACTCAGATAGGAGGGGTCGCAGCAGGAAACCAGCTGCGTGGGCCTCCTCCGGGCCTGCTGCCGCAGTGCACTCGAGGGCCTGCAGTTAAGGAGTGGTCCAGAGAGGAAGAACCTCGGACAAAGAAGACCTTAGCGGATGCGGAGGACAGGAAATGGTGCCGGCTGGGGTTTTCCCTGCCTCCTGGTGCAGATAGTGCCGAGAACTCAGCAGGGCGGAGAAAGACAGGGCCAGGGAGTCTAGATGTGGGGAGATGCCTGGCTACTTAACAGGCTGTGCAGTGGGCACTGGATGCCACCTTCCCTGTCTTTCTGGATCTCACCTCCCAGGCAGGAAGCCGATGGCAGTCAATCACCCGCGTGCAGTGTGATCCTGGAATCACAGCTCAGGGACGCCTGGCTTGGCTGGAGGCCTGGGGAAGCCCCAGAGAAGCCATGTTTGACTTCGGCCCTTAACAAGAATGGGTACGAGTATTCTGGGCACAGTATGAAGAGGTGGTTTTCTAGGAGAAAGGATCAGCATGGACAAAGGTGTGGGGGCAGAGGGTCGCCTGGGGCTGAAACCAGCAGGCCTGGCTGGAAGCACGGCGTGAAGCCAGGCTGCCAGCGGAGGTCCTGAGCCGACTGTCCCTTGTTCTGCAGGCTGTTGTGAGCCCTGGGGAGAGTCACAAGATGGGTGTGTGTTTCTGGAAGGGAGTTCTGGCAGCCAAGTGAGGGGAAAGGGAAAAGGTGGAGAAAAGTGGAAGGGCTTCTGCCCCCAGCTCAGGCACCGCATGGTAAGGCTGCAGCCTGGGCATTGCAAGGCAGGAATGGATTGGAGAGGTATCTTGAGAAATAAATTTGCAATGTATCTGAGAAATATTTTGTAAGCAGAATGAGCAGGACTTGGTGTGGGGCACCTTTGCTGAGCCATGTCCCCATCTCTGGTCACAGGACCTTGATTTCCTCTGGGGACATCTTGGAGGGTCTCCCAAAAAAGCCCTGCCCAGAACCCAGTCTCCACCATCTTTACCTTCTGCCTTGGAGCTTTGACTCTTGAGAGGAGGAGGCCGACATGGTCAAGCGGGTGAAATCCCTCTAGCAGCTGCAGACCCCTGAGCTGGGGTCTCCAGACTTCCCTCAAGCCTGTGGCCTTCCCTTCCCTGCAGCCCTGGCCTGCAGCTCACAGCCAGAGGACCTTGGCGCAGGGTTGGCTGTGGCATTGGAGATAGGGAAGAGGCCCCTTGGTTCTCCATCCTAACCATTCTGAGAAGGTGTTTTAGATGTTCTCCTGGGCCTTGTGGCCTTCTTTATTCATTCTATGTGGTCTGAGTTCTGCTAGAATTCAATCATCTATTAATGTTGACTCACTCTTTCAAGAAACATAATTCAAAATTAGGCTGGGCGTGGTGGCTCATGCCTACAGTCCGTGCACTTTAGGGGGCCAAGATGGGAGGATAGCTTCAGCCCAGGAGTTTGAGGTTATAGTGGGCTGTGATCCTGCCACTGCAGTCTAGCCTGGACAACAGAGCAAGACCCCACCTCTAAATAAAAGCAAAAACATGGAGCATGTCTGTAATCCCAGCTACTCAGGAGGCTGAAGCAGGAGAATCGCTTGAATCCGGGAGGCAGAAGTTGCAGTGAGCCAAGATCATGCCATTGCACTCCAGCCTGGGCAATAAAAGTGAAACTCTATCTCAAAAAAAAAGCAAAAACAAAAAGAGTTTCCATGACCCAACTTCCCAGAATCTGTCTGATGGTAGTTTCGAGGAAATGTTCTATCAGTTCTGCTCTCTGAGGTACTGGGTCAAGATGTCCTACAAGACATACTGCCTGAATATAAATGCATGGGTCTGCTTACATGTTTATGACACCAAATTTCCCCAAGTACCCGAGCGCCCTGAGCGGAGGTGCCTAAGTCCAATTGCGGATGGCACTAATTGCCATTAGGACTTTGGTTAAAAGTTGCCCTCTCAAGGAAGGGGCAGGAAGAACAACATTGTCACTCTTGGGGGATTTTGTGGGTTGGCAAGGAGACCTAAGGACACTGGGGTATATGGAGCATCTTCTACATCCCAAGCACAGAACTAAGGATCACAGGTTCTCGCAATAGCCCTGAGGGATGCAGGTTACTTGCCATCTTCGTTTTACAGAACAGAAAATCAGAATGTAGAAAGATCAGATGTCAGTAAGTGGCAGAGTGTGTGTAGAACTCCAGGTGTGTCTGATACTGAATTCTGCATTTTCCATCACACTGACCCTCGAAGAAAGAAGGTGATCTCAACACCCAAAATCCTGCTCCTTGGCAAATTGATAAGCCTGAAGATAACTCCTACCAGAGCCTTTACTAAGACAGATTGTAGTAAAGAGAAAAAGAGAGAGCCTGAGAGGGTGGAGGCAGGATCCAGGTCTTCGACTTCCTACGTGGCATCAGGAAACTCTGAGAGCACCACTTTTTAATTCATTTGTTTGACAAAAAGTATATATATTTATGGTGTACAACACGTTTTGATATATGTCTACATTGTGGAATAGCTAAATAAAACTAACATATGCATTACTTCACAAACACCATTTTGAGGGGATGACAACACTTACAATTTACTCTTAGCAATTTTCGAGTATACAATACATTATTATTAACTGTAGTCATCATGATGTACACTTGATCTTGATGTATTCCTTCTATCTGACTGGAATGTTGGGTCCTTGGACCAATATCTTTCTAATCTTCCTGCCCCCCAACCCTTGGTCATGACCATTCTACTCCTGCTTCTATGACGTTGAGCTTTTTAGATGCCACATGTAATAAGTAAGATCATGTGGTATGTGTCTTTCTGTACCTTGTTTATTTCACTTAATAGAATATCCTCTGGATTCATCCATGTTGTCATAAATAACAAGATTTCCTTTTTTAAGGCTGAATAGTATTTCGTTGCATATATATACCATATTTTTTTAATCCAGTCATCCACTGATGGGCACTTACGTTGATTTCATATTTTGGCCATTGTGAATAGTGATGCAGTGAACAAGGGAATGCAGATATCACTTCAACATACCGATTCCATTTCCTTTGGATATATACTCAGTAGTGAAATTTCTGAGTCATAGGGTAGTTCTATTTTTAAGTTTTTGAGAAAACTCCATACAGTTTTCTATAATGACTGTACTAATTTATATTCCCACCAACAATGTGCAAGGGTTTCCCTTTCTCCACATTCTTGCCAACATGTGTAATTAATATCTCTCATCTTTTTTTTTTTTTTTTTTTTTGAAATGGAGTATTGCTCTGTCTCCCAGGCCGGAGTCCAGTGGCACAATCTCGGCTCACCGCAACCTCCACCTCCTGAGTTCAAGCGATTCTGTGATTCTCCTGCCTCAGTTTCCCAAGTAGCTGGGATTACAGGCGCCCACTACCATTCCTGGCTAATTTTTGTATTTTTAATAGAGACGGGGTTTCACCATGTTGGCCAGGCTGGTCTTGAACTCCTGACTTCAAGTGATCCGCCTGCCTCAGCCTTCCAAAGTGCTGGGATTACAGGTGTGAGCAACCACACCTGGCCCCTCTCGTCTTTTTGATAATAGCCACTGTAACAGGTGTGAGGTGACAGCTCATTATGGTTTTGATTTGCATTTTCCTAATGCTTAGTGATGCTGAGAACCTTTTCATATACCTATTGGCCACTTTGTCTTCTTTTGAGAAATATCTATTCAGATCTGCCGCACATTTAAAAATCAAGTTATATGTTTTCTCACTATTTAGTTGTTTCAGTTTCTCATATATTTTGGATGTTAACCTAATCAGATGGACGATTTGCAAATGTTTTTCTCTCATTCCGTAGGTAATGTTGATTGTCTCCTTCGCTGTGCACCATTTCGATCTCAGGAGCAGGACGCATCTCCTTTTGGAGTGCCACCCTGCATTGACTATTCTCTTAGTGTTGATCCCCTCTACCAACCTACCTACAGAGGAGGGTTTCTGGCGGCTCTGTCTCTATAATACAACCCTGTCCCCTGAATCCCAGATGTCTGGATTAAGGCTGGACACCTAACCCAGGCTGGACTAATCAGTGCTCGAGGAACTCTGGCTGGTTCTATAAACAGAGGAGATGTAAACTCAGAAGCTGTGTGATGACCCCCTTCTACCTACCACATGACATGCATAGGGAAACACAGAGAATGGGTTGGTGGAGAGAAGCAGAGGCAAGAACACATGTGGCTTTTGCAAGAGACAGCTAGGGAGTAGCTTCCTGCATTTCTGGCAGGTTCTAGACCTAGTTCCCACCTCTCTTGTGGCCCAATGGTTCAATTTCATCTTGGTTCCAAAAGAGCACCCAGTTTCCCCCCAGCAAATTCCATGGGCTTGTTTGAAGTGGGCTTCTGCCACTTTTGACCTAAAGTGTCCCAACAATCCCAAATGACAGGGATGTGTGTCCTTTTAAAATAGTAGAATTTTACTCCTCAAAGACCCTTCCCAAGTATCCCAGAGAAGCTGGGGAGAGAAAGGGCCAACTCTCTCATATCCAGTTGAAGTTGAGATCCTCATTCTCATATTAAGTGCCTATGATGGGTAATTTTGTGTGTCAACTTGCCTGGGCTAAGGGATGTCCAGATACTTGGTAGAGCATTATTTCTGGGTGTGTCTATGAGGTTTTCTGGGAGAGATGAGCATTTGGGTCAGTTGACAGAGTGAAGAAAATCCACCCTCTCCAGTATAGAAGGGCATTATCTCATCTATTGAGGATGTGCTTAAAACAGAAAGGTGAAGGAAGAGTAAATGTTCTGTCTCTTTAACCTGGGGCATCCGTCTTCTCCTGCCCTTGGATATCACGGCTCTTGGTTCTTGAGCTTTTGGACTCCAGAACTTAAACCAGTGTCTTCCCCATGCCCTGGTTCTCAGGCCTTTGGACTTTGACTGAATTCCACCACCAGCTTTCCTGGCTCCATGTTGCAGATGGCAGACTGTGGAAATTCTTGTCCTTCGTAATCTTGTGAGTCAATTTCTATAATCTATCTATCTATCTATCTATCTATCTATCTATCTATCTATCCATCCATCCATTTTTCTGTCTGCCTGCCTATCTATTTATCTATCTATCCATCCATTTTTCTATCTGCCTGCTTATCTGCCTATTTATCTATTATATGCCTGCCTAGCTATCTATTTATCTATTTGTCTATCTATCTACCCATCTATTTGTCTGCCTGTCTATTTGTCTATCTATCTATCTATCTGCCTGCATATCTATCTACCTATCTGTCTATCTATCTATCTATCTGCCTGCCTATCTATCTATCTGTCTATCTATCGTCTATCTATCTGTCTATAGTATTGGATCTGTTTCTCTGGAGAACTCTAATAAGTTTTCTCAGTCAGAGATGCTACAGCAAGATATTGCAGACTGCGTGGCTTAAATGACAAACATTTATTTCTCCCAGTTCGGGAGGCACCAGCAGATCCAGGATCTGATGAGGTCCAGCTTCCTGGTGTATTGATAGCCGCCTTCTCACTGTATCCGCACATAGAGAAGAGAGAGTTCCAGTGTCTTTCTCTTCTAGGAACAGTACTGTCATCATGGGGGTGCCGCTCTCAAGACCTCACCTAAATCTGATCACCTCCCAAAGCCCCCCTCCTAATACCATTCCACTGGGGGTTAGATTTCAACATACGAGTTTTGGAGGGGCACAGACGTAAAGGCCGTACCACTAGGTGGAATAAAAGAGTTAAATTCCGAGGGCATTAATCATCATAATTAAGCCCTATCAAAATTAAGCAGACATCGCTCTCCCTATGATAACTGAAACTTTCAGTGTCAACACCAAGGACACAGCTTCTGGGTGTAATTCATCTGTGGAGACTGTTCTGTGTTCACCTACTAATCTGTGTAGGGCTAATGACCCAGGACGGCATGTTGACCTTGACTTCACTTTAAGGTTTTCATCACTTCTGCCCTCCCAGATAAAGGCCAGGGATTGCAGATGGGTGGCTTGTCATAACACTTATTTCCCTCCACAACCTGGCTCAGGTGTTTAAAGCATTCCATGTAATCCTTTGGCCAGTATTTTACAATCTTTCCCTGGATCTTTTCCATAAGTCAGGGAACCCATGAACTCTGGTGCCGGCTCTGGCAAGCCCTCCACTGTGGCAGCAACACATCTCCCCTTCTTTCTGCAGTCACGCCTGCAAAGGCCCAAACACTTCCAAGCACCCTGTGCCCGGCATGGGGACAGGCAAATCAGCTTATGCGTGGCTTCATGGGGGGGGGCCCTTCCAAGGCCTTGGCTCCCTACTCTTGTCAGACCCCTGCCTGGCGCTGAGGAAAGACCTGGGGAGACCAACAGTGGCAAGCAGTTGGGGCAGGGGCTGTTCGGAGTCACCCACCCCCTTTTCTCAGAGCAGTGATCAAGGAGGCATATCCACTACCAGCTGCAGCAAGGAGCAGGAATCTTGACTCTTCCCTTTTCTGATACGTCCCAGGGTGGCCTTGGGGCAGATGGTCCCCAGTGACTGCGCGCACCAGGTCTGCGGATGGAGGTACTAGCACCATGCGTGCTGTGACCAGAGGCCTGAGGACCACCCTGTGCTCAGTGTGTAACCTCTAAGCAAACACTTTGCCTTTTCTTGGGAGTCTCACACAAATCACAAGCCTCCAGAGGCACTTACTAAGTTCCCGTTTCTTCTTTATCTACTTATATGCTAGACCAAAGAGCTGCATTCTAAAATTTCACCGACCGATTTATATCCTGCTCATTTCCAAAAAGCACGACAATAAAACCACAGGTACAGTATGGCCAGGAGCATTTCACCAAGACGAAGGAGGGGAACAAAGGCAGAGAATACGCCCAGCCTCGGCCTTTCGGGAAGGTAAAATCCAAGATTTCATTCTCCAGGTGTCTTTAAACTTCCCCAAGATGTAAGGGCGACTTCCTTTTCTTTCTGTAAAGCTCCTCCATCCCTATTGGAAAGGCAGCTCCTGCTTTGTGATAAGCGTGGGAGGCCTGTCCCCACTAAGAGGAATTATTGTGTTGCAGGCTGGGCGGCTGAGGCCATGGAGGCTGAAGCTGCCTTTTTTTGCCTGGTCACTTGACGACCTTCCGCACAGCAGCCCTACCCTCTTGGCCGCAGCCACAGACAGCCCGGGCAGGATTGTGTTTCTCGGCTGACTCTGCACACTGGTGACAGATTGTCCAAGCTATGCCCTGGCCCAGGCTTGCACAGCTTTCCCATTTCCCTGTGGATACAAAGGTGAGTGACCAGAGTGAGCCCCTGCACTGTGGGACGCCCAGGTGACCCAGGAACGCTGTGCCCCTGGAGGAGGCAGACACAGCCCCAAATAGTGTCTGGAAGTGAAAGGGGAAAGGAAGGCGGTGAGAAGTGCTGAGTGTGGGCTTTGCAGAGAGCTCCTCTGGTCAGCAGGGTTCCTCCGGGAGCCCAGGGCACAGGGACACCCGGTGGATGGGGCCACGGAACTCTAGAGAAAGGCCAGAGGGGGTCTTGTTTAAGCTCTGCCCCCTTTGAGTGGCTCTCTCTCAACCTTAAAACCACGAGACACAAAACCTTTCCTTTGTTTCTACCAATGGAGCCTAACGAAACCTGTGATGAGAAATCTGTGATGAGAGGCGGGGCTCGGGTCCTTCCACCGCTGGGACCTCTTGCTTCACGGCCGTTGCCTGAAGGCACAGAACGTGGGGCTTGAACTTTTTGTTCTGCCGTCTGCTTCTCGGCTTAGTTTCTTTGGACTTTTTTGAGTCTTGTTTCTCCCTACTTAGAAAACGGGGATAAACGATAGCCACTATCTAGGAGATGGAAATTCAATAAAACTACAAATATACCAATAAAAGAGTCACACATACGTACAGTATACGCATACACTGCATTGACATATACACGTGTGACTATACTCACCACACCTGCTGCACGTCCTCCCTGAAGAGCCTAGAGTGCCCCTGACCGTGGCTCCCTGGCCCGAGTGTGACTCAAGTTCTTAGGGCAAGGACAGCTGCTTCTGTCCCTGGTGGGGCTGCCTCCCTCCTCCCACTCCCCTGACCCACTGCAGCCTGGCAGCAACGGGGGCCCCCTGGGATGGGCCAGAGCTCCAGCAGCTGGTCCTGGATGGGAACTTGGAGGCCTGACCACAGGCGGAGCGCTCCCTGTGCGGGCCCTGGGCCTGGAATGCCTGCTTGTGAAACCCCAGCCTGCTGACCTTTTCGGCACGGCGGGAAGTGAAGCCTGCTTGTGCCTTGGAGGCAGGAGGGCGACTGGAGTGGCGGGAAGTGATGGCAGCCATCTGGCTGTGCTGTTTGCCCTGGCTGCGAAGCCACCTTCCTCCAGCTTTTCTCTTCCCTTCCCTTTAGCATCCTCATCCCAAGCATACTGCCACCCTCGCTGACAGTGATCAAATAATAACAGCAGCAGCGACGTTTCCTGAGCTCCCACTGTGTGGGGGTGTGCATGCTCCCCTTTATTGTCACCCTCCCTGGGCCCCTCCTGCCTCCCTGGCTGCTCCTCAGTCTTCTGTGCTGGACCGTCGCCTGCCCAGCCCTGGCCTAGCTCACTGACGGCCCTGTGATTCTGGCCTGCACCAAACTCTGTCCTCTGCTTGGTATTCACCCCACACCAGACGTGCTCTAGAGGCACAGGGTAGTGTGTACTGTTGACTGTGTAGTGTCCAGAACTTAAGCGTCAATGGGGTGGTCTGGCGCTGGCACAGAGGCAGTGCTCGGAAAATGAATGCATGGATTAAGAAACAGATGCTCAGAGAGAGCGAGTAACTTGTCCAAAGCCACAGAGCTGGAAAGTGGTGGGAGGGTTCCAACCTCAGTGCCTCTGACTCCTGGAGCCCTTGGTATCTGAACTGCCATCCCCACTTCCCACCCCTGTCCAGAGGTCCCTTGCCCTTGCCCCACCACCTCCGCAAGGGGTGCCTCACCTCTGCTGTCAATCACTCTCCACTTCCCCTCCCCCCACTCCCAGATAGCATTACCTAGGGGCACCAGGTGGGGTTTACAGGCCCCACTGGCCCAACCTGTGGCCTTTCTTAAGCTGTCACACCTGCCGAAGGAGAAAATGACCACGTCACCCATAAGCAGAAGCATCCGGATAGGAGCCCGGGGAACATCGTCCTTCTGGCTCCTTCCAGAACCCCAGAACCCCTTGCATGGGCAGCCTTTTGAAGACAGGCGAGCTGGCTCTACCTGTCTTTCTGATTTGGAATCTAGGTCACTCACTGCCTCCCCTCCTCCTTTAGAAGATCAGCAGGATATCTTGTAGGGTCTCAGAGCGAGAGAGGGGACAACAGGGAAAACGTTTCAATGGAACCCATACCCTGCCTGCTGCTGTCAGAAACACTTCATTTTGGAGCCAGCATAATTTATGAGATGCAAATGGATTTAGCATTAAAAAAGAAAAAGAAATCTTGGAAAAGGTACAAAGTGCACCTCACACCCTGTGTCGAGGCGTGTTTGGGGCTCCATTAATCATCTCAGACAAAAGAGATTTAATCTCAGGCTAGCTGGTCCCGAGAGCACTGGCATCTCTCCCCACGCCCAGGAGGCCAGCCGCGGGAGCGGCAGGCCCGGCCTCTGTGCAGGCTCCAGGGTTCCGGCGCACAGCACTTGCGCTCGGCTCTTGTCTGAGTCACGCAGTAGATGAAATTACAGAGGTTTCTGCACACGATGAATCAGAAAGCGGGATCAAGCCAAATATTTGGACAAGCCTTGCCCCGCACGGAGCAGGATGAAGACTTAACAGCCAGCAAGCAGCCTGCCAGCAGCGAGCCCAGAGACCGTTTTTGACAAAGTGGTGCCGTGGGGCGGGCTGCCGCTTGGGAGGGAATTAGCTCCATGGCACTCGGCAGCCGGATCTCATGGCCAGCACTGGGGGAAGGGGCCTGTGCGCACCCCAGGGCCCTGAGCCGTGATTCAGACTCGGGCTCAGAAAAGGGGTCTTGTCAGGGTGCAGCGTGCAGGGTGGGGAATGTGGTTTAGGGGAGGAGATGGTTCACTTTGAGTCACTCTACGAGCCTTCTCTTTCTGGGAGTCATCAGACAGCAGGCAGCGTTTCCTGCAGCCGTGAGGAGGCCACGTGGCCCTCCCCACACTCCTGCTTGGGCCCTGGTGGGGGATGCAGGCAGACATGGTGACCACAAAATGGGGAAGGAAGTGAAGCCATGAGTCCCTTGGCAAGGCTTTAAATGCTTTGAAGACTTTCACCAGAGGCCTAATTGCTACCCTTTGGAGCTCCTGAGTTAGTTTTTCAAGGTTGTTTTGAACAATAAAACCCGTAATAACAATGCTATGTTAGATTTGTCTGGAATCTGTTTTTTTTTTTTTTTTTTTTAAATTAACTTTTGAAAGAACTCAACAGGCTTGGGTTTATTTTAAGAGACTTTCTCCTTTGCAGGGATGCTTCCAGGCACTAAAATAGTCTACATTGAAGAGAACAAACAAATGCCTACAAGTAAACAATTGATATTGATGACTAGCGACAGTAGCTGACATCGGCTGGTGACTGACCCTGTCCTAGGCAGACTCCTGCTCCATGCTTCACATGGAAATGCCTTGCCTGAGCTACACTAGAAGCCCATGAGGTGGGTGCCATGATGTTCTCGTTTTGCAGCTGAAGAAACAGGCTCAGAAAGGTTATATAACTTCCTAGGACCACAAAGCTAGTGTTGCACAGCCAGAATTGAAACCCAGGTAGTCAGACATCCAGCTCATATTCTGCCTCGAGACAGCCCTAATGTTGCACAAACTCACCGGCCAAATGACCGTGGGAACAGGTTCAAGCCATACTTGGATGAGGTTAGACTTGATGGCTGCCTTCTGGAGCCTGGCCCGCTCTCCAAGCTTGGAGAAGGCTGCTGGGGAGGAGGCTCACTGAGAGGAGGTTAACCATGGGTTAACCAGAGTCTAAGCCCACGTGGGCCAGCCCTGCTTCCCCGGAGACAAGACGCAGCAAAGATCTTCCTACCAGGGCTTCCTACCTCTACGAAAACAAGGCTGCTGAGCTTGCACGAGAGAGCAGAACACAGGTGTGCAGTCCACAACCAGAGCCCTGGCTCAGAACCTCGCTGGGGCCCTCATGAGCTGCAAGGCTACTCCTGTTAGTGTTGCTGTGTAAAGTCCCAAATTTGGTGGCATAACACTGCTATTTATTGCATTCACAGATGCTGTGCTTTGGGAATTTGGACAAGGTGTAGCAGCATCTACTGGCTTCATGGTGTCTAGGCTTCATCTGGGGACACTTGAAAAGAAGGGTTGGGGGATGTGACTTGACGGCTGGGGACTGGCACCGTCTGGAGACATCTTTGCCCACATGTCTGGTGGTTGATGCTGGCTGTCAGTTGGGACCACTGCTGGAGCTGTCACCAGAATACATAGAAGTGGCCTCCCCATGTGACCTGGGCTTCCTTGTGGACCTCAGGTAGTCAGACATCTTGCGTAACAATTATATTCATTTTCTAGGGTGGCCATAGGAAAGCACCATGAACCAGGTGGCTTAGAACAACAGAAGGTTGTCGCCTTACAGTTCTGGAGGCTGGAAATCCAAGATCAAGGTGTCAGCAGGGCGGGTTTCTTCTGAGGCTGAGGGAGGGATCTGCTCCAGGCCTTCCTCCTTGGCTTGTACATGGCCATCTTCTCCCCATATCTGCACATCATCTTCCTTCTATGTGGGTCTCTGTGCCCAAATTTCCCTCTTTTATAAAGGGGAAATTTATAA
This sequence comes from Cacajao melanocephalus, assembly GCA_963573385.1. Lineage (NCBI taxonomy): Eukaryota > Metazoa > Chordata > Mammalia > Primates > Pitheciidae > Cacajao > Cacajao melanocephalus. The sequence goes on along the minus strand of CAUYLG010032540.1, from coordinate 112,667 downwards.
TCCAATATCTTTTTTGGATTTATAACCCAAAATCTTTTATCGGGGGAAATTCATAATCCAATAACTCATATTGGATTAGTGCCCACCTTAATGACTCCATCTTAACTTGATTACCTCTATGAAGATTCTGTGTCCAAATACTGTCACATTCCGAGACATAGAAATTTGGGGGATAACACAGGTTAACTTATGTCAGTCACTCCAGGCTCTGAAGGCAAGGGCTCCAAGAGAACCAGCAGAAGCCACGTGGCCTTTTCTGAGCAGCCTTAGAAGTTGAGCTTCATTCTATTTGGTTACAAGTAAGTCACTAAGGTCAGCCCAGATTCAAGGGGAAGGGACAGAGATCCCACCTCTTGGTTGGAAGAAAGGTCAAAGAATTTGTGAACTTTTTTTTTCTTTTTGAGATAGGTGCTATTTTTATTCCTCTTTCATAGACAGAGAAAGCAAATCCTAGTGTGGTCAGGCAACTCACCTGGGGTCTGACAGTTAGTGGATGACGGGGCCAGCGCTGGATCTCAGTGTGGATGCGCTTTCAAACTCCCCTCTGACCTCGTGCAGGTTACGTAACCTCAGGAAGCCTTGATTGCCTCATCTGTGAAATGGTGACCACGATACCCAATTCCTGGTGTTGTTTTAAGTACTGAATGAGGTGAGTTATGTAAAATGCCTGGCACATGAGAGGAACTCAATTAATGCTAATTCCTCTCCTCCTCCTCCCTTTTCTTCTTCTCCTAGCATCGTTTTTATTATCATCGTCATTAATCTGAGCAGTGGAAACATGACGACGAGAGCTTTGCGGGGTAGGGTAATGAGAAAGCACCAGGTGGGAGGTTAAACTCCTCGGATCTGAATTTGAGCTGTGGATGTTCACAGCTGCTAACCTTACTGTGAGTGTATGGTGTGTCTAGCGCAGAGCCGATCATTTCCATGTTTGATCCCATTTAACCGGTACACCAGCTGGCAAAGGGCAGAACTCATATTTGAACCCGTGAGCCAATGCACTGAATCCCTATGTAATCCCACTTCCGACCAACAATCTCTAAGCCTTTTTTCCAGCAATAACAATATATAACCCATAATAATAGAGCAGGCACAAATGCCATGCCCCATGCTCTCGTGCGTGCCAAGATTCAACTTTATTTGCCTTTCCATCAGAAACTACTTCCTATCTTTAGTCCCCATTTCTCCTTAATGACAAAAAAAAAAAAAAAAAAAATGGAACCTAGTCATTTCCATGAAAAACCAATTGAATTAGATGATTTCTCAAGTTAGGTTAAAGCTTGTTGAAGTTTAGGATTTTTCTCCCTGAAAGGACATCTCAGTTCCACAGGGAATTTACGGATCACTGTGTCTAAGACCTACCTGGTTCGTGATGGTGGTGGAGACGATATTAGGTTTTCCCAAGCCCCATTTCATTTCCCTCCTCCTGGGCACATGGAAGACTGCATTTCCCAGCCTCTTTTGCAGTTAGGTTGGGGTCACGCTGTTAGTTCTGGCCAAGGGGCCGTAAGGGGATATAATGTATGTCATTGCCTTGCTAAGGCAGTGGGAAGCCCTCTTTGCAGCCTTCCGGTCCTTCCTTTCTGCTGGGGCTGTCCTAGAAGTCAAAACTAAAATGGAGCAACCTGGACCCCTGAGTCATGGCTTGGAAAGGAACTACCTAGGAGACCCTCAAGACACACAATGGATTAGATCACAACGAAAGAGAAACACTTGTTCATGTGTCAAGCTACTAAGTTCTACAGCAGAGCCTATTCTAGCCTATGCTGATTATAACGACTCATCCTGTGCTGGCTCCTACCGTCAATGCTGATTTCCACTGGTGTCTGCTAAAGCGACTAGCATTTCCTCACGTCGGTGTCTACAGGACTGAACATATCTCCATCTGGCCCCTGGCTTGCCCAGCCCTCTCTGCCACTGATGACTGTGTCTGCTTGTCATATGAAAATTAGCCATCAGCCTGGACCACTGGCTTCCATTCTCTGCTCACTACTACATCCATCCCAGGAGCATAGGTAGTTTGAGCTATTCTCCCAATCTACAGTCCCGGTAAGACCGAGGGAGACCCCATATAGGGGCTCCCTTATCTTCCCCTGAGTCCGAGCCATCAGATAGGACAGGAGGGCTCACAGACCTCTGCCTTCCAGCCCCTTCTTCCTTGGCTTTGGCAACCTGGATCTGGTCTGCACATCACGTTGCTCACGTGGCTTCTTCTCCTGTCCTCTTTCCTTCCCACTTTTTGGGAAATAAACTTTATGCTCCAATTTTTTAACAGTTTTTTAGTTTCTCTTTGAAACTCAGTAAACCATTTCTCTTTCAAAAAGCTTCCCTCTTGCATAGCAAGAAGTCTTGATTCACATGATGATTTTTTTTCTTCTATGCATTTCAAAAGCCCATTTTGAAACTCCCAAGTCAAGAATGCAGTATTCGCATTCTGCTGCTTCTTTTCTTTCACAGGGAAAGGAGACCTCTGGAAGAATCAGAGCAACAAGGACATGCTGGGAGGGGTGGGAGCCGGATTCTGAATATGCATCTCTGATTCTGAATATGTATATGATCGTGCTGCAAGCATAAGGGACATTTGCATGGTGCCAGTGCAGTTTAACCACTTAAACTCACAACAGCCCTGCTGGATAGAATTACCTGTCTTTTACAGGTTGGGAACGGGATTTAGGAAGTTCAGTTGCCTTGCCCAGGATCAAATGGCAATGCCTTAACCTGGGGAGAGTGGTCTTTTTCTAGGGCATGTGTCAATACAGTTAGAGAAAGAAGCCTCCATCAGGAGAAGCCAAAGCCAAATGCATGGAGCCAGTGCAAGCCGGGGCAAGCTCCCAGTGTGTGACTGTGCCCAGCAAAACCACAAGAATCCTCAGGACCAGAATGTTAACACGCATGGACTGCCACACAATTCAAAAAAGAAGTGTAAGCTCTAAGAGAGTAGACACTCTGTTCTGCTCAGTGCTGTATGCCTGGGTTCTAGAACAGCATCTGGCCCACAGCAGGAGCTCAGATGATATTAGTCAAATGAATGAATGAAGTATGAGGAATGGGATCTGCTCTCAGGCACCTCATCATTTGGCTGAGAAAGCCAATTTCCCAAAGAAGGAAAATTAGAGAGCAGATTGTTAAACCAGACAAAAGTAACTATAAGCAAATGTAGATGCAATGAAGAATAAAAAATCAGTCTGTGGGTGAGGCCACCCAAAGATCACAATCTGTCATAAATGTGTCACGCACAGTATGATCATATATGTATCATATATGTCACACATGATACAAATGTCACACCTCTGGGTCCCACATCTGAGATGCTCGAGGGTTGACTCTGAATGGCTTTACACAAGTCGTGATGTACTGGGAGCTTCATTTCCTGTTAGTGGCTGGTATGGAAACTTCTCTCAGTGAGAGACTTCCTTTGTCAGGGAAAATATGTTTTTAAGCAGATTAGGATAAAGAAGGATTCTAAAGGGAGCACCTAATCCACAGAAGATGGCCGCTTTGGGAAGGGACAGGAATTAGAAATTTCCAAAAGGAAACCCTCATGGGGTAAGAGCAGTAGGGTCATACATTGAAAAAGATGTGTCTTCATCTATTTTGTGCTGTTATAACAGAATATCACAGACCGGCTTGTGTACAGTGAACAGAAATTTATTGGCTCACAGCTCTGGAGGCTGGGAAGTCCAAGACTGAGGAGCTGGCATCTGGGAAGGGCCTTCTTCCTGCATCTTAGCATGGCAGAAGGGCAGAGAGAGAGTGCAAGACAGAGCATAAGAGGGGAAAAACCCACTCTTTATAACAAACTCACTTCCATAATAATGACATTAGTCCATTGGTGAAGGTGGGGCCCTCAGGACCTAAATACCTCTTAAAGGTCCTACCTCTCAATACCATCACAATGGCACTTAAATACCACGTGAGTTTGGAGAGGACACGCATTCAAACCATAGCAAGATGCAGGGGCGCGCATGTCAGAGGCAGCAGCCCCATAGTGGGATTATAAAGAAGGCAATTTGAAGAAAAGGCTTTTCCAAGTAAAAATAACATACACTGCTCACCAAGCACCAGTGAAGCCTCGATGAGATCATAATATGCCTGGATAGGTTGGCTGGCTTTTTTACGGCAATAGTAAATGTCGCAGGACTTCTAGTTCCTGACTGGAAAGGAGCTGAGACAAAATCAAATGCACGTAGCCACACTTTTCTCACCAGATTCATGTGAGGGTTTCTAATCTAAGTACTTAATACCGGGAAAGTATTGAACACCGAACCCTTATTGACTCTGCAGGTGCTCTGGGTTGGAGTGGGCTGGGGTAAGTTGTGGGGATTGAACCAACGAGGTTCTGGAGGAGTGGGGACTGAATGCTAGTTCATTCTGTATCATGTCTAAGCAGTCAGGAGAGCTCAAGATGTAGATGCTGTCATTCTTCCAGGCTGTGCCTGTGGCAGACACAACCAATGGATTGTAGCACTCTTTCTCATTGAGGCCAGATTTGCACTCAGAGCTCCTCTCCACATTGCTCTCCAGGTAGCCACTGTTAATGGGATAGAGTTGATGGCAGATTAAACCAATCTGCCTTCTTTAGCCTGAGCCAGAGGCCATAGGCAGGCAACCCATGGGTTGGATGTAGACTGTTTTGTTTTTTGTTTTCCTTATATAAGGTCTTGAAAAGGTTTGAATTAGTCAATAACATTTTTATACTAAGAAGTTCACATAAATATCCAGATTCCAGCTTCTCTCTCTCTCTCTTTCTCTTTCTTTTTTTTTTTTTTTTTAAGTCAGAGTCTCACTCTGTCACCCAGGCTGGAACACTGTGGTGCAATCTCGGCTCACTGTGACCTCCACCTACCAAGTTCGAGCAATTCTCTTGCCTCAGCCTCCTGAGTAGCTGGGGTTCAGATGCGCATCACCACGTCTGGCTAATTTTTGTATTTTTAGTACAGATGGGGTTTCACCATGTTGGCAAGGCTGGTCTTGAACTTTTAGCTTCTCTTGAAAAGCAAAAGTGTCTGACACACTGAGCCTGCTTTCCTGCAAGGTAACAATTGCCTGTGGTTCAAGAGCAGCTGCCCACTGCCCCTGCTATGAAGGCTGAGGGCTGTCTAGTCTAGTCTAGTCTGGGGGTCCCTGCAGGCTTTTTGGATCAACTTCCATGCCTGCCTCTCAGCCGAGGCCAGCTGAGCACGCACAGAAGTGTAGACTCTGAAGATGGCCTGAGTTCCAGCCCCCACCTCTGCCGTGTATGAGCCATGTGACATTGGACACGTCCCTCATCCTTATAGGGCCCTAACTTTCTCATCCATAATGGGGGATAATAACAGTACTTACCTCATGAAGTAAGAGCTGTGAAGATTAAATAAATTAGAACAGTGCCTGGCACACAAGAATCACTAAAATAAGCTTAGCTCTTATTGTCTGATGCTTCTATAAACACTCAAGAGTCTGTCTAGAATGGCACCATAATTCCTGCCTCACGGGTGAGGAACTAAGGCATGGAAGGGCCACATAGTGTCTCTAGGGGCACAGATGAGCCCAGCCACCTGGGGGTCCTTGCTGGATGAGGGTCTCTGTGGTCCACATCACACCTTGGAAATGGATTTCCCTAGCTGCAGCACTGAGGCACACATGTGGTGTGAGGGTATAGATTTGAACTCAGGAAATGGAAAGAGGCCAGGCGTGGTGGCTCACACTTGTAATCCCAGCACTTTGGGAGGCTGAGGCTGGTGGATTATTTGAGGTCAGGGGTTTGAGACCAACCTGGCCAACATGGTGAAACCCTATCTCTACTAAAAATACAATAATAATAATAATAATTATTATTATTATCTGGGTGTGGCGGCAGGCACTTGTAGTCTCAGCTACTCAGGAGGCTGAGGCAGGAGAATTGCTTAAGCCCAGGAGGTGGAAGTTGCAATGAGATGAGATCTTGCCACTGCACTCTAGCCTGGGCGACACTGTGAGACTCTGTCAGAAAGAAAAGAAAAGAAAAAGAAAGAAAATACTTGTTTTTTGTCCTCACTTTCTTTTCTTTTTTTTTTTTTATGTTATTATTAGACTTTAAGTTCTGGGGTACATGTGCAGAACGTGCAGGTTTGCTACATAGGTAAATACGTGTCATGGTGGTTTGCTGCATCCATCACCCCGTCATCTACATTAGGTATTTCTCCTAATGCTGTCCCTCCCCTAGCCTCCCACCCCACTGCTATCCCTCCTCTAGCCTCCCACCCGCCGACAGGCCCCGGTGTGTGATGTTCCCCTCCCTGTGTCCATGTGTTCTCATTGTTCAACACCCACTTATGAGTGAGAACATGCAGGGTTTGGTTTTCTGTTCTTGCTGCCCTCACTTTTCAAAGAGTTAAAAGATGAAGCTAACTAAAGTAGAGATATTGGCTGACGTTCACGCTCAAAACCTTGTAAGACGGGCCCGGAGCTTCTCTAATGACGTAGTTTAATGGTGTGAGGATTATTTAAATGGACCCAAAAATAAGGCAAAAATAAACAAACACACAAAAAAGCCCCCAGCAGGGAGGCCGAAAGCCTGAAGGGCAAATGGCATTCCTTCTCGACCTCCTCAGCTCACGAGGAGGCTTCTTCCTGCCTTCTAACATAGGCGACTGACCTTCACGCCGAGCACTCGGAGTCTTCTGACCTTCATGAAATACTCTTGTGGCCGGCCACGGTGGCTCATATCTGTAATCCCAGAACTTTGGGAGGCCGAGGCAGGCGGATCGCAAGGTCAGGAGTTCAAGACCAGCCTGACCAACATGATGAAATTCCGCCTCTACTAAAAATGCAAAAATTAGCCAGGCATGGTGGCACATGCCTGTAATCCCAGCTACTCAGGAGGCTGAGGCAGGAGAATTGCTTGAACCCGGGAAGTGGAAGTTGCAGTGAGCAGAGAGTGCACCACTGCACTCCAGCCTGGGCAAGAGAAAAAAACTCCTTCTTAAGAAAAAAAAAAAAAAAAAGAAAGAAAGACTCTTGTGTCTGACCACACTCATCCTCGGAACGTCCCACGGCCTCTAGGAGCTGCCTGCATCCCTGGGGACTCAGAGTGTCCACGGTTGGCCTGAGGCCACAGCAGAGGTTGTTGGTGGGGACATTCCTGGGGTGCGGTCTGTGGAGCGTGGATGGTACATTAAGCAGGCAGCCGGAGGGGCATAAGGGTCTTGGAAAGAAAGGGGTGCTTTGGGGACAGGAGCAAATCTCCCACCCTGGAGAGACTGAGCACTGCCTGTGTTTGAACTGCATGCATTGTCTCCTCTCTCTTTTACAGAAAAAGGCCCTCTGTCGTCACAACTCAGCTGAATGAGTTCTTCTGATTCAGCCTCTTGTTCCTCCAGCTGTGCCAGCCTCTGCTCTGCGGGTCTTGCCAGGGTGGGAGGGTGTGGGTTTAGATCTACCAGCACCCCAAAGACCTTGGAGCCTGTTCTACAGGCTCCAGAGCCACTTCTGAGCAGGAATGGAGGGGCAGGCTGGGACCCGGAGGTGAGAGGAAGCAGTTAAGTCAACAAGCAAGATAAAAGGTGGAGGGGCAGAGGCGGAAGACACGGAAGGAAGGAAGGACTGGGAGGAGAGGCTCTGTTCTTGTCCTTGCCATTTTGAGGGTGGCAGGGAAGAGAAGGAGAAGAGAACAAAAGTTTTGCAGAGACCATGATGGGGGTCATGTCCAAGATCTTCGGGTGAAATGAGAGTGAGGAGTGGAATCTGTTTCTGACTGCTGAATTGTGCTATTCATATTTTGAATCCAGCACTGCTCCAGGTCTGAACCACGGGAGCCCACAACTTCCATGGGACTACTGAGGGCTGGGGCGGAGTGAGGGGTGAGGGCAGAGACACTCCATGAAAAAGGGATCTGTCCAGCAAGGACCCATGAGATGGAGGGATGCAAAATAACCAAGCCTGGTCCTGCCTTCAAGGAGCTCGCGTCTGGCAGAGGCGAGAGAAATGCTGGAGAAACCGATGTGAATCCTACAAATTCCCTGAGCTTCCAAATCCCTGGCGCCACCCAGTCAGCCCCTTGGGCTGCGCTCCGTGGGCCAGTTTCCCCAGACTGGCAGCAGACACGCAGCCCACGTCTCCAAGGCCTGGCTGCGCCAGTGAGCTGCTCTGAGGTCGCCTGGGCTCCCACGGACCCCGCCTTCACCCTCTGTCCTCTATGTGTGTTTCGTGACAGGAGGGATGTGCAATGTCCAAATATTTTTCCTGGAGCAGGAGAGAGGTGGAGTGGGGGGAGGAAGGAGATGGGGGAGGAAGGGGGCGTTACTCAGTGGTCTCAGCAGCCCGGGAGGCGGGTGGCTTGCCAGAGCACTGGGCATGGCTGTCAGCAGGACTGCAACATGTGCGTGTGGCACCCTGCCCAGGGGAGAAATCCGAAACAGCTTTCTACACCGAGCTGCCGCTCCTGCGTACAGGCCCCACCCAGCTCAGAGCCAAACAGCTTAGGAAGCCAAGGGATGCTGGCCTTGAACCCTGCAGGGGACAGGAAAGAATCTCTTGGGCCAGGGTATTTGTAGCAGGTATAAAATTTACAATTAAGATTCCCATGCTCAGAAATGTTAACTGTATTTTCTACCATTGAACTCCATTTGTTGGAGAGCTTCATTTCTATTCAGTAGTGGAAAAATACAAACCTCATCCATGCTGGAGAATGCAGTCCCATTGAGTTTGCAGTGTAGTCCATTTCCGGGGTGAACTGAGTCTCTGGGAAATGCTCAGTATTCCCAGGAGGGATGTGGGAGCTTGGGAAGTCCGTGTAGAATCTTGGGAGAGGGGCTGGGTCCTCTGGCTGGCAGGATGCCAGGCAAGCACCCTCCGTTCTGGGATTCCCTAACCTTCTGGGGTCCCCATCCTTCCTCCCCCCGTGACAGAGAAGCAGAGGGCCCTCACTCAGCTCTCAATTCTTTTACTCTGCCCTCTCTTCATGCCCTTCTTCCAGCCCAGGAAAATGGAATGTACTGCATTCCCGTGTGCCAGGAAATTGACCACATATTCTATCCCGCTCCTTTCCCATTCTACAGCTAAAAGGCAAAACTCTCCATTCTTCTGTGGAACATGGAATAGTCCAATTCATAGTGGCAGAAAGAGGAATGAATGGCAGGGGCCAGGGAAATGGGGAGTGAGCACTGAGTGGGACAGAGTTTCAGTTTTGGAAGATGAGAAAGCTCTACAGATGGATGGTGGTGACGATTGTACAATAGCGTGAATATACGTGATGCCCTCGAACTGTACACTCAGAAAATGGTTAAAATGGAGCCACACGCAGTGGCATGTGCCTGTAGGCTGGGCCACTCAGGTGGCTGAAGTGGGAGGATCTCTTGAGGCATGGAGTCCGAGGCTGCAGTGAGCTTTAATCAAATTTGTGAATAGTCACTACACAGCAGCCTGGGAGACACGTAGTGAGACCTTGTCTAAAAACAAATAAAAATAAAAAATAATTTTTAAAAATGGTTAAGGCCGAGCATGGTGGCTCATACCTGTAATCTCAGCATTTTGGGAGGCCAAGGTGGGTGGGTCACCTGAGGTCAGGAGTTCGAGACCAGCCTGGCCAACATGGTGAAACCCTATCTCTACTAAAACTACAAAAAATTACCTAGGTGTGCTGTTGAGTGCCTGTAATCCTAGCTACTCAGGAAACCGAGGCAGGAGAATTGCTTGAACCGGAGAGGCAGAGGTTGCAGTGAGCTGAGATCAAGTCACTGCACTCCAGCCTGGGTGACAGAGTGAGACTCTGTCTCAAAAAAAAAAGTTAAAATGATACATTTTATGTTACGTGTATTTTACTATAAAGAAACAAAGCTCTCGTCCAGTCTTTCTGGCTTTGGTACCTGAAATGTAAAGGAATGCTTTTGGAATTTAGAAGACTTCTCTCTCTCAAGTACTTGGCTCTTACGATCGAAAGACTCAACTCTTGTTTCTGAAATGGGTTTAAGGAGCTTATCCAGGATGTCAAGAAGGAATGTTGTCCCTTTCTCTTTATAGTCCAGCTATAATAATCTGAATCCTCCCTTAGCAAAACTGGAGGAAGATTACTGGCGAGGAAGCATGAAAAAAGAAAAATCATTAATTAGTCTTCAGTGTTATCTCCTGTTCTCAATAACCATGCATTAGAAGTGCTGGCTTTGTCAAGAGATGGGGGTTTCATCTGTCTCGAGGACTGCTTGAGGCATCAAAGTTTGCATCTAAGGGTCTCATTGTGATTAGTTTTAAGAACACAGAAAGAGAGCCATAAACAGGAATGAAGTAATGGCCTTTGCAGCCACCTGGATGGGACTGAAGATCATTAATCTAAGTGAAGTAACTCAGGAATGGAAAACCAAACACTGCATGTTCTCACCATAAGTGGGAGCTGAGCTATGAGAACGCAAAGGCATAAGAATGATACAGTGGACTTTGGGGACTCGGGGGAAAGGGTGGGAGGGGGTGAGGGATGAAAGACTACATCTTGGGTACATTGTACACTGCTCCAAAATCTCAGAAATCACCACTACAGCACTTATTCATGTAACCAAACACCACCTGTTCCCCAAAACCCTATTGAAATCAATAAATAAATCAAGTGGTACCTGGAGGAGAAAAAGAATTCAGAGAGAGAGGTAAGGGGTCTGATGGGCAAAGCGGCAGCAAGTGTATTCGTTTATGTACTTACAGCACCTCAGCAAAACCCCTCCTCTATTCTATAGCGTATTCACTCCCTTCTGCTGCTGTAACCAGTGACCACAAACCTAGAAACTTAAAAGCACACAAACTAATTTCTTACCATTCTGGAGGTCAAAAATCTGAAATGGGGCTGGGCACAGTGGCTCACACCTGTAATCCCAGAACTTTGGGAGGTTGAGGCAGGTGGGTCACTTGAGGTCAGGAGTTTGAGACTAACCTGACCAACATGGCGAAACCCCATCTCTACTAAAAATACAAAATTTAGCCAGGCATGGTGGTGCACACCTGTTATCCCGCTCTGTTGCCAGGCTGGAGTTCAGTGGCTCGATCTTGGCTCACTGCAACCTCTGCCTCCTGGGTTCAAGTGATTCTCCTGCCTTAGCCTCCTGAGTAGCTGGAACTTCAGGTATGCACCACCACGCCTGGCTAGTTTTTATATTTTTAGTAGAGACAGGGTTTCACCATATCGGCCAGACTGGTCTTGAACTCCTGACCTCAAGTGATCCACGTGCCTTGACCTCCCAAAGTGTTGGAATTGCAGGCATGAGCCACCGCGCCTGAACTTAAATTTTTAATGTGTGCTGGATGGTGTGTGTGAAAGAACCCTGGAGGATGTCAAAGAAGTTTCACCCTTTCCTCTGTCAACAAGGCATCCAAGGAGGCAGCAAGCGAGTGAGGAAATGGGTGGCAATCTCTGCAGAGAAGCGGAGACCCTCTATTTGGAAGTCTCTCAGAGAGCTCAACAAAAGCACCATCCTTCTTCCTCACTCAAGATCTGAAGCAAGTGAGAAATAAGTAGTATAGAACCCAAAATATCACCTTTATCATTGACACAATGTCTTAGTTTGGGCACTATAACAAGGTACCATACACCGGGTGTCTCATAAACAGCAAGATTTTATTTCTCATAGTCCTGGAAACTAGAAATCAGAGATCAAGGCACCAGCATGGCTGAGTTCTGATGCGGGACCTTTTCTGATGGCCACGTTTTTTCTGTCTTCACATGAGGACAAAAAGGACAAGAGAGGTTCTAGAATCCGTTTGATAAGGGCATGAATCGCATTCAAGAGGGCTTTACCCTCATGACCTAATCACCTCCCAAAGTCCCCACCTCCTAATCCCATCACGTTGGGAGTTAGGATTTTAACATGTAGATCTGGAGGAGACTCAAACATTTAGTCCACACACAGGCTGTGTTAGAAGACACGGCATTTCTCTGCGGGCCTTCACAATACTGGCACTAAATTTTAAATTAACACTTAACTCCAGAATTAGCCAGTGTAGCTGCGGCAGCCCAGAGAGAGAACAATTGAGACCACGTGCATTCAACAGACAGCCTCCTCCAGAGACGCAAGGAAAGGGTGAGTGGTGTGGGTCATTTCCAGTTCCAAACCAGCCAATCAAAAGAGATCCTAGGGGTATGAGGGAGACAGAGAGTCCCCAGGAGGGGGCCAGCAAGAAGACAGAGAGACAAATATAAAGCCAGGAGGAGAGTTCCACTGAGGGGAATGTGGAGGGATTTGAGGGTGAGATGCTGCAGGTGTGAGGTCTCCAGCAGAACCGGGAGAAAGGGAAGTAGAGGAGGACAAGCCATGGGGAAGGGAAAGAGACGTGGAGCCTGGAGGAGCGCTCGGAGCTCAGCAGGGGGCTGCAGTGGCCGTCTGCCTTTGGCTGGGGCAGGAAGGGAGCTGGAAGGCAGCCTCCACGCTGGGAAAATGGGTCTTGAGTTTTCAGTCCTGATACCCCATGGCCACGCGTCCAGGGATCTTTTAGAAACTTGGATCTGACCCGATCCCCAGTCAGTGACCTTGGGCATGTCTTCAGCATCTTCAAGAAAAAGGATGATGTCCTTGGTGACTTCCCGGCCCCCTCAGTAACCCTGCTTGCCCTCCAGCCTCGTCTCCCATCGCTCCGCCTTGTCCCACTCCTGTCTTAGGCTTCACCACAGGACTCTCCTCTGACCTCGGATCCTCCAGGGCCGAGGAGAGAGGGGAAGGCCAAGGTGGGCAGCTCCTGGAAGGTCAGGCCTGCCCGGGAAGCCCACCGGGGGTGATCCTGAGGCTGGGCCAGGCCGTATTCTAAGCAACATTTACAAGAGAGGACACAAGCGTTGAGCTCAGAGACAAAGTTGGTGGGAACAGACAGAGCACGGGAGGGCTGGGCTGGAGGGCCATGAGCCCAGGAGTGACCGGCCACAGCATCCCTTTTCGACGAGGCTGACCACCCTACGCTGGACCCCAGCTGTGACCACCGCAGGCCTCCATACCCCCGATGTCACTTTTCCTTCACTGTGTATATGACCTGCTGCAGTGACCTTCCTCCACTCAGTGGGCCCTCCTCCTCAGAGGCCGTCACCGCAGCACTCGGCAGGCACTCCTGGGGCCTGTAGCTGAGGCTGTGCACTCCCCATCTGAGGGAGCACGGGGTGGGTCCTGCGTCCCCTAGCCTGCACCCAAGGTGCAAGAGAACTGGAAAATATATTATTTTTTTGAATTCTACAATAGAATGTATCTAAAGGCAGGGTAGGTTTTAATGACATGTTTGCGGCATCAGATTATTAGCTTCCCCACAGCAATTGCCATCACCTGGGTTCTTGGCTGCCCCTGGGGAGACAGCACTGCCTGCTCTGGCTCATGTCCTCCAGTGGAAAGGCACCCCCACCTCCTCCTCAGGAGCCCCTGTCTTCTACCAAGGAGCTGCCGTGCTGGCCCCTCAGCTGCCGTCAGCCCATCAGGGACACCACGGTCCATCCCTCCTCTGCAAACCCCGGCCCTCACAGCTCATGGCTGTCACCCTCTGCGGCCAGCAGCACCGCAAGCCAGGGCACTGAAAGAAATCACCTCTCAGGGCTGATTTCTGGGGAGCCAGTCCTCTGGCCTGGTCTCGGGAGCTGTGAACTCAGTGGGGATTCAGACTCTGTCCTCTCTCAGGCCAGCCTCTTCCCAGGGGAGGGGCCTCACTGCATTACCAGCAGGGGACGGAGCCTGAGCACCGTGCTTGGTAGATGGACAAAGCATGCTTTTCACTGCACAAATGAGGCCCAGAGGAGCATCCGCAGGAAGGGTGGGAAGCACCCAGGCTCCAGCCTAGGCAGCCCTAGCCTCGCTGAGGCCACCAGCTAGGGGACAGGGACAAAGATGGAGAGTGGGCAGGGCCTGGCCTTGCAGACTTGCAACTTTGCTAGCCAGGGAGCAGCCCTCGCTTCTGACTGCTGTTGGATTGATAAATATTTGGACAGTGTGAGCCTCAGGATTTCTCCTACTAAAGTAGGAGGCGGTCCTGGAGTCCAGCCTGTGTCCTTGAAATTGCTAACCCTGTGTTGTTCCAGGGTCCTTGGTGAGGGGGCATCACACCTGGGCTGCTCTCATCTGCTGATGTCAGCAGTGAGGCCCCTCCCCTGGGAAGAGGCTGGCCTGAGAGGACAGAGTCTGAATCCCCACTGAGTTCACAGCTCCTGAGACCAGGCCAGAGGACCAGCTCCCCAGAAACCGCCCTGAGAGGTGATTTCTTTCTGCCTACTAAAGTAGGCAGGGGCTCAGAACCATGGATACTGACGCTGAATGCGTTTGTCCCTTGGGGCTGATGACATGGTGTGTGCAGACAGCCTGTGGAAAGGGCTGCTCCTCTGGGGACCGCATTCATAAAAGGACCTCCCACGCAGACCCAAAGGCCAGGAGGAGACTGCTCAGCTGCTCTGGGCAAAAGCAAGATGGAAGGGAAATAACCCATTTGTAACAAAGTAACTGAGCCCCAAGACAAGCCCGACTTCAAGAGAGTCAGTGCCACCCTCCATCCCAGTGGCAGGGTAGGGGTCACTGCTAGCCAGACTTGAGAAGCAAGGAAGCGACTCGAAAGAGGCCGGTCTAATCCTTCAAAACACAGAGAGAGTCCACATTTGTAATTGAGATGAGAGAAGGAGCTGCATTATTTATGAAAAGGCTGAGCCCGGAGTTAACAAGGAAGGAGGAGGCCTTTAGAGGGGAAAGTGGTTTCAAAAGCATCCGTGTTTCACCGAAAAAGAAAAACCCATGCAAACCATGATTTAGAGTGTGCTGAGGGTTAGAACCGGAGATGACTCCAGCGCAGTTAAGACCATGGGGGGAGGACGAGGGTGTGGGTGGGCAGGATAGAGGGACAGAGGGGCAGGGGCAGGGTGTTCCTGCAGGTTCCACGTGAGAAAGGGGCATGTGGGGAGGGGCTGCCCCTGGGGATGAAGGAGTATGTGTGTGTGTGTGTGTGTGTCCATGTACACACTCACATTCCCCAAGCATGCAGTGTGTGTGTGTAAGAGGGCATGTCGACACTTGAAACAGATCGAGAAACGGAGGGAGGGTGCCCCCACTAAAGATAAAGAGCCTTCTGGGGTGTGTGTGTTTGCCAGCCTAATCTGTCATAAGAACTTGAGCCAAAACTTTAAGAAGAGGGGTTTCTTCAATGTTCTTTTTAAAAAATTTTAAGGTATAATTTATGTACAACAAAATGCATAGCTCTTCAGCGTTCAGGTTTGACAACTGTATATGATTATGTAACCATCACCAAGCACAAAATATAGAACATAACCATCAGCCCAGAAAGTTCCCTTATGTCCCTGGCCACCTTTTGACTTGTATTAACATAGATCAATTGTGTTTGTTCTAGAAATTCAATATAAATGGAATCATACCGTATATACTTTTTTTGTGTCTGGCTTCTTCCACTCAGCACAATTTTTTCTGAGGTTCATCCGTGTTGTGGGTCTAAGAGAAGATGGTGTTTTGGCCAGGCATGGTAGTTCATGCCTGCAATCCCAGCACTTCGGGAGGCCAAGGTGGGAGGATCACTTGAGGTCAGGAGTTAGAGACCAGTCTGGCCAACATGGTGAAACCCCAACTCTATTGAAAATACAAAAATTAGCTGGGTGTGGATTATAGGCATGCACCTGTAATCTTAACTACCTGGGAGGCCGAGGCAGGAGAATCGCTTGAACCCAGGAGGGGGAGGTTGCATGAGCCAAGATTGTGCCATTGCACTCCAGCCTGGACAGAGTGAGGCTCCATCTCAAAAAAAGAAGATGGTTTGTTGTATGGCTGAGTGACGTTCCATTAAGTGGAGATGCTGCATTTTGTGGATCCTTTATGTTGGCAAGCACTGGGGTTGTTTCCACTGTTTGACTCTTATGAGTATGGCTACCATAAACATTCTTGAAGTCTGTGTAGACATTATTTTCACTCCTTTTGGGTTAATAACTAAGAGTGGAACTGACTGCTAGGTCATAGGGTAGACGTATGTTTATTTACTACCATAAGAAACTGCTAGACACGCCACCCACAATGATGAAGAGTTCCAATGTCACCACACTTTTGCCAATGTTCATTATATTTCATCTTAGCCATTTTAGTGGACGTGAAACGTTATCTTATCACAGTTTTAATTTGCATTTTCCTGATGAGTGGGGACGTTGAACACCTTTTCAGTGCTTACTGACCATTCGTTTGTCTTGTGAGATACCCACTGAGCTCATTTGCCCATTTGAAAAATTGGGCTGTTTAGCTTTTTTATTGTTGATTTGTAGACATTCTTTATATATTCTAGACCCACAAAAGGAAGGTTTTTAAAAGTAAAACAACAGCCACTGATTATGCTATCCCTGTCCTTTAAACTAACTTCCTGACCATCCCTTGGAGGTCACCCTCCACCCCTCCCATTCCACCTCATATCATATCACTTTGAGTGCCGTACTGGCTTTAAAATACACTCACTGTTACTCAAATGACTGAAATGATAAATTCTGTTTATTTAATCAAACTCAACCTTCTCATGAGGATCCATTGCCACCGAAAGCAGAAAACAAAACGAATGAACCAATAAAAGCAATGTATCTTACTGCTTCCAGGGAAACTCTCTCCCACTTGACACTTAATCTTTGTATAATTACTCTGGCCATCGAGGATTTATGTAATATATCACAGGGTAAACTCTTTCAGAGTTCCAGCCTCTTGAAAGTCCTCCTGTCCTCCAAGGGATGGTCAGGAAGTTGTTTCTATTCCTCATGGGGGCAAAGTAGACATTCCTGGTCTCCTGTCTGTCCTCCAGTTTCAAGTCTGACTGTGTGGGAGGCACCTGGGTTCTTCTCCCGGTGCCTGGAGGTCGGCTCCACCCCTGAGCCATGTGCTCTCCCCACCCCCACCCCGTGATCCTGTCTTAGCCTCCAGCTGAAGGGGCTTGTCTCCTACCAGGCACCAACCTTTTCCTCTCCCGTGACCTTCTTAGCACTACTGCTCCCCACACCTACCCCACGCAGAAAGTTCTAGATCTCACCCAAGCCACACACAGACCCAGGGAACCTCGTCTATGGCATCTCAGACTCCCCCCCGTCTAAACATTCCACACTATCATTTCTGCTCTACTGAGGCCCCCCCAGCATGAGTGTAGATCACCTTGCAAGACAGTCTCTGCCTGGAATGCTAAACAGGAAGTGGAACACAAGCTTCTGGATTCTTCTTTGGACCATCTGAAATGTCTAAAATTTCTCCTGCACTCTAGGTACAGTGTCTTTTTTTTTTTTTTTTCTGGAGATGGAGTTTTGCTCTTGTTGCCCAGGCTGGAGTGCAATGGCACGATCTCAGCTCACTGCAACCTCCGCCTCCTGGGTTCAAGTGAGTCTCCTGCCTCAGCCTCCCGAGTACCTGGGATTACAGGCGTGCCCCACCACACCCGGCTAATTTCATATTTTCAGTAGAGATGGGGCTGGTCTTGAACTCCCTCACCTCAGGTGATCCACGCACCTCTGCCTCCCAAAGTCCTGGGATTACAGGTGTGAGCCACTGCACCCGGCCTAGGTATAGTGTCTTAATCTAATAATCTCATTAACTGAAAATGTCTGTCATCTCTGCCCCCCACATCCTAGTCCAAGAAGGGCTGTTCCCCTTGCTGGGGGACAGGGAACTGCTCTTGGGTCATTTGTGAATCCTTCCCTACTCTATGGTGTGTGGTGAAAACTCCATGCTGGTCCTCTAAGATTTTTACATTTAAAAGAAGTCTATGCGGATTTAGGAAACCCTGTCTTCTCTCCAGAGCCCAGCTCTTGCAGCTGAAGTCTTGGCTTTCGGTCCCCTGTTCCTGAATTTATTTAAGTGTCTGAAGCTCAGCATCTTGTCTTCATTCCCATTTCCCCTTTCTCCTTTATTCCAGCCTCTGCTCATGAAGATAATGGAAACTGTGGCTAAGTAGGTGGAAATCACAAATAAGGAGGAGTGAAAAAAGAAAGCACAGTAATGAAATTCAAGGTATTAATCTGAACACATTTACTTTGATGTTAACTAAGAATGACTTATTCCCTCCTCCAGAAAGAAAAAAAAGAAAGAAGAGAGAAATCGTGTATTCCCGCACTCAGCTCCAACTTGGCTCCCCCTGGGCCCTCTTACATTTGCTGAGCCTCTGGACTTTCCAAGCCTTGGACTCTCAGATCCCTTTCTTGCTCCTGCTTTTCTGTCAACTCTGTGTCTGGCATTGCCTGGTGTTATGCAAAGATTTTCTCTGGGACCCAGCTCCACAGGACCCAGCACTCCTGGGCACCAGAGGGTCAGGTTACAGACCCTGAGGGCAGGAACTCCTAGGAAATCCCCCAGATCAATTTCTTGATAATTCAGGTGAGCCTAAGTTTGGATTGGGAGCTCGGTGACAGCCACCTCCAACATGGCCATCTGTAGTCCCATCTCCTAGTATCCGTGCTTTGTGTGGTTCCCTCCTACATCGGATCAGGGTTGGTCCACGTGACCAATGGAGTAAGGTCAAGTGATGGTATAGCTACAAAAGACTTTGTGGCTTCTGCCCTTGTCTCTCTGAAATCATTTGCGTTGGGGAAGGTGACTGCCATGTTGTGAGGACACTCAGGCAGCCCCATAGAGAGACCTATGCAGCAAGGAGCTGAGGCCTCCTGCCACAGCCGCATGGGTGAACCATCTTGGAGCAAACCCAGAATGACAGTAGCAGGCTAATGTGGCAGACAGGACTCATCCATCCAGCCCCATCAGCTCAGAGCTGAGGAAGTAGAGGCCCAGAGAGGTTGAATGATCTATCACCACCACACATCTGGTCAATGTCCAAGCCACATCTTGGCTCCCAGTCCCATTTTAGATAAACTGACTGATCTTCAGTTCAGAGTGGCTTCTTGGGCTGGGCGAGGTGGCTCACATCTGTAATCCCAGCACCCTGGGAGGCCTAGGCAATTGGATCACTTGAGGGCAGAAGTTTGAGACCAGTCTGGCCAACATGGTTTTAATAGAAACCCTGTATCTACTAAAAATAGAAAAATCAACCGGGTGTGGTGGTGCATGCCTGTGGTTCCAGGTACTCAGGAGGCAGAGGCACGAGAAGTGCTTAAACTCGGGAAGCAGAGGTTACAGTGAGCCAAGATTGCACCACTGCACTCCAGCCTGGGCAACGGAGTGAGAATCCATTTCAAAAAAAAAAAAAAAAGTGGGGGTTGCTTCTTGGATTTCACCATTCATGTTTCCTGTGCTCTGGCTTCTCCATCCTGCGGTGCCTGGTCATTAGGAGAGTCTGGGACATCCTATTGCAGTAGGCAGGAAGTTGGAGTGGGCAGGGCAGGCTGATGGGCATTCTGGGTTGAAGAGATAATGTGGCTAAAGACACAGCGGTGTGAACATGGGTGGCATTTTTGGAGAAAGTGAGTTGTCGTCTGCAAAGAAAGGCAGGGCCTGTACAGAAGAGTGCCTTCAATATGGCATAAAGTGACACTTCCTGGAGCCTACTGAGACAGCCAAAGGCAGGTGTCAAAGTTCCAGCCTCGAGTTCAAAACACGACAGTGTCTGTCCTTGAAGGCGGAGGACACCGAACAACAAACGCCAATGGGAGGATGTGTGCAATGAGCCTGAGTGTTGTCAAAGGCAAGATGCCATCGAAGCAGGCAGGGTTTGGTCAATCTCATTCATGCTAGATCAGGGGAGATGTTTCCAGAATAATGTGAAGCTGGAGGGTGCAGAAGAGATCCCTGCAATAGCAGATCCGGGGCTCCAGGACTAGCCCTGATGACCAAGAATGCCGACCTTTTTGGCAAACTTTCTCAGCAGGCTCTTGGCAACCTCTGTGCCTCAGCTTCCCCAAACCAAGGCTAAAGCAGCAAAGGCAGATGGAAATGCACTGATTCCTTGGGTTCTGTTTCATCTTGTTTTCACTCACTGCAGTAATTTTCTTCCCAGGAAAGCAGAGAATTTCCCAGAATAAGGATCCGGACCCTTTTCTACATCCTGCTTATAGCTATCATTTTTCTTTTTTCTTTCTTTTTTTTTTTTGAGATGGAGTCTTACACTGTCGCCCAGGCTGGAGTCTAGTGGTGTGATCTCGGCCCACTGCAACCTCTGTCTCCCAAGTTCAAGCAATTCTCCTGCCTCCGCCTCCTGAGTAGATGGTATTATAGGCCTGTGCCACCACACCCAGCTAATTTTTTTGTTTTTGTTACTGTTTTGTATTTTTAGTAGAGTCAGGGTTTCACCGTGTTAGCCAGGATGGTCTCAATCTCCTGACCGTGTGATCCACCTGCCTCAGCCTCCCAAACTGCTGGGATTATAGGTGTAAGCCACTGTACCCAGCCTAGGTATCACTTTGCAAGGCCAATTTACAGACATATGTTTCTTGCCAATAAGTTCACAGATGAAATCACAGCAAGTGCAGAAAGCCTGGGGTTCTTAAAGAGAAGGGTAAAGCTGAGTTAGAAGACAATGAGTTTTCTAGTCCCAATCTCCACCTTCTTGCAAAACCTAGGGTAACCCCAAGGGGTGAGAAAGGTTGACATTTTTCAGACTTACGCAGGCAAATAACTTACTTAATTTTTCTGATTGAATTTAATGTAGCTCCCAACCCCTTATTTACATTCAGTCACTATCAAAATTTTCTCAGTGTCCTTTCAGTAAAAACAGAATCAGTTATGGATTTTTTTTTCATTCCTCTTTCCTCTCCTTCTCACCAGGTGTTAAGCTTGGGTAAGATCCATTATGGGTTGGGAGGCACCGTGTGTCTGTGACCCAGATATTCAATGTTCATTGGCCCCAGGACATTGGCACCTACCCTGCTACCCCTGTATCTGTGGCCCCTCCACCCTTCGGTTGCCAGACCCCAGCAGGTGCCCCTGTGTTCTCTTTATCCCATACCAAGGCTCGGCAGCCTGCTCTCAGGCACACCGATGCTCTCTCCATGGCGTGGACACATTAGCTGGGGACTCAGGGAAACCATTTGTGGCCCTTCTGCTGGGGCCCCTCCATGCTTCTGGTGCCAGGGGGCATGTGGGCTTCTCAGGAGGCTTGCTGTCCCTTTGTCCCTCCCCTTCACTTTCAATGTACTTGTTGAAGAAACCAAAGCCTCGGCTTTGTAGAGTATTGTCACTGTCATGTGTTTAAAGAAATCTGTTCAGAAATTCACATGACTTCCCTTCCTTACCTTGGGTAGAGGCTGCAGGCCAACAAGGAAAATAAGATACAGAAACCTTGAGGATAGGAGCTGGGATGTGCTTTGAGGTGGAGGAAAACAAATGCTGTTTGCCATAAGTTCTTAGTAACAAGCAGCAGACACCCATTTTGGCTAAATTCAGCTAAAGAGAGTCCCATGAAAGGCTATGAGGCTGCTCCGAATCCTGCGAAGGTTAGAGGACAGACAGGCACAAAGCTGATCTTTAAGGAACCATGAGTCTAATCACACCGCAGAACAAGGCCGACGGGGAAACCCTGCCACCACTGCTGAGCACCCGCCCCTCGCCCACCCCAGGAGCTGTGCCTGGCTGCCACTGCTCCTGCGGCCACCACTGTCCCTTCCCCCCTTCATCACCCACTCTGAGTCTGGTGTTGGCCCCTTCACCTGGCTGGGAGGCCCCACTCTTTGAGCCCCAGCTGCAAGGCAGACTGCGAAAAGGAAGTATCTGACCATCACTTACCTTTCAGAGAGGTGGTTTTGCTCTTCACAAAGAGTCAAAAAAAAAAAAAAAAAGAAAGAGAGAGAGAGAGGCAATTCTCCATGTAAATATCAAGGTCATGCTTCAGGTGCTGGGAAACAAAAGCGCATGACCAGGGCTCTCCTTTCACATCAGAAACACAGTGGGGCTGGCCTGAGAAGGTTCTCTGAGAGCCTCCAAGGTGCTCCACTCAAGGACACAAACCAAGCAGCAGAGATTCCGCCTCCAGCAAGAAGAGCAGAGGCCTCGCGAAGACCAAGGGGCTGGGAAGGCACTCATGAGAGGGCTGAGAACCACAGGAACGCCCCTCTGCTGTGGAGGAGCCTGGTGTGAGGCACCAAGGAGAGGAGCCCCGCCCCTGAGGACTGCGTCCATCGGCTGGAAGATGGGACTGAATTGAAGGAAAGACCACTGTGGCTAGGAGTACTTGAGCGGCCAACAGTGACGTTGCTCACTATGGGCCGCGCCAGCCCTCCCTCGCATGACTGGGAGTGCAGCACTGGGATGAAACCAGATTCTATGGAAATTAGGTCAGGGCCAAGAGAAGAGTGATGAGCTCAACGTTTGGATGTGGATGTCGGAGCCCACCTCCCATGCATCTGCCTGTGGGCAGGAGGGGTGGGAAGTGCAAAGCTGAGTGGGTGTAGAGGCCCCAGGTGGGCAAACAAGGCTGCTCCCTGTTGGTCCACCTGTTAACCTTTTGCTTGTGGCCCCTTGCTCACAAGGATAGAATTTCCATCTAAAGGTCACCTCCCCCAGGCAGCAATCATTACTGTTTTGCAGCCTCTTGGGAAGGTCAGATGCAAGCCATCAGATAACAAAGAAAACAACCTGACAAGAAGAGAAACAAATATCTCGAGGCACTGCTCCGGCGGGTCCTCACCCCTGAAGGCACCCATCACCCCGCCAGTGGAGATGGCTCCCGCCCCTTTGCTTAGCTCTCACGGTCATGGGGTTTGCCTTCCTCGATGATGCCAGGTTGGAAACAAAACAGTCCCATCAATTCAGATTGTTGTTAGGCGCTTTCAGAAGAGATATTGGTTGCATTTAACACACAGTTGGGGCCAAAGTAAAGGCTGGGTAGGTGCCCGGGTTATTCAGCGGGAAATGACATCCAGGCAAACCGTCTCACAGCACTCCTTCCCCAGGACTCCAGACTTTCCAACCAAAGCTTCTGTTCTTGCCTTCAGTCCCAACCTGTCCCAGCCGGGAAGGCCAACGGGAAGGCCACCAGGAGACCACAGTGGCAGTGAGCAGACAGGAAACACAAGAGTGCTGCCGCTGACCTAATCTTTTCCTTCGCAGAAACAATCTCAATTAAAAAGCATCACTCCAGAAACCCTATGAAGGACCCGCTCTGTGAATCCTCTCAAAGGTCATCTTAATGATCCAAACCAGTTGCACAACCAGGAAAGAATTCTTCTCTAACACGGTTGAAAACACCCACAGGCAGGTGCTTTTGGCTTGTGAAAATTAAGACTCGCACATCATTGGAGCCTTAATTCCAGAAAAGGTGGGATGTGTACAGATCTGTCCTTTCGATGAAAAAGACTGAGTGTGGCCATTGTCCCTAAAAATAAAGATATCCTGCCAAGCTGGTCATTGGCATCCTCAGCTTCCCCTTCCTGAGGCTGACATGGGGTTTCCTTGGCCTTCTCACCTCCTCCACCATAGAGCAGAGAGGCCCAAGGTCGCTTCTCAAAATTACTCACATTCAAATATGAGTCACTGACATCAGCCAAATTGGCTACCAGAGTCAAATCTGAAACTCAGAGGAAAAAGCTCCCAGAGAAACCAGAGATCTTCACTGCGGGAGAGATGGGGGGACCCACTAGATGGGGTAGGGGGTCTTTATGGTGACTGTTTCTCTGAAGGGACAGAAGGACCAGACTCCCTAGGTCTGCATAGAAACCCCAGTTCTGAAAGTTCCTTCTTGCATGGCTTTGGGGTGATTACTTGGGGTGATTCTGAGCTTCCTTATTGCATCCATAATAAGGAGAGACCCATGTGGACTTCTCAGGCTGGGATGAAGTGGGATCCGATTTGTGAAGGTGTTTGGCCCATTCAGGTGTCTGCAGGACTAAAGAGCCTATGCAGAAACACCTGTGGCCAGGACCGGGCGCCTCCAGGCTATGGTCAGAGCGGGCCAAGTTCTACTGGAAAACTCTGCCTCAGTCAAGGGCTGTTCAGAGGCTGGTGCTCTCCACAGAAAGCCAGTCTCTTCTGCGTGACTGACACAACATACAGGGGCTTCCAGAACTCATCTCAGCGTGCCTCTGGCCTGGGGACCTGAGCCTTGCTCTCTGAACCCAGCATTTACTCATCAACCTCCTAGAGCTCCTCCTGAACGCCTGGCCTCAGAATGAGTCATATTGCCCGATACCACATTCCTTTGTTCAGAATTGATACAGGACGTGGAGTGCCTGTGAAATTAGCTCGAAATTAATTTAGCCACAATGGCTTATGATTAGATTTAATTGTAAATGAAACAATTCACCAGGGACGTTTTACTTTGTAAACAAGCACCTCAGAGTCGGCAGGGAATTCGGATTTATTTTTTTCCTACTCTCTAGTTGCGGCACAGGTTTTTTACAAAATTTGTGGCCAAGCCTAAAACACACTTTGGATATGGCCTTGGAGGGACAGTCTACTGCCATTTGTCACCCTCTTAGGTGCCCTGGCATTGGGTAGGAGCAGTCTGCTTTCACACAGCCTGCTGGGCGCAGGAAGGTGCTCTTTGCTGCAGTTAATTCATTGTCCAAAAATCGTCCTGACTCCATTCCAGAATCCCCAGTGCTCCTGCAGAAGATCAGTGCTGCTCAAATTAAAGAGTCCAAAAAAACAGGGTCTGGGCGGTCCAGGCTATGGTTTCCTTCTGAACCCCTGAAGCCAGTATTTCTTAGAACATGTTGGAAAATACAATTATTATCGACATTTAGTTCTCGTTTTAATGGTTACACATTCATTTTAAGATGTGTCAAAACAAAAATCATTCATCAAAACTGTGATTTTATGGTAATACACATAGGTTTACATCAAAAGGTAGGTCATCCAGGCGCAATGGCTCATGCGTGTAATCCCAGCACTTTGGGAGGCTAAAGTAGGCAATTGCTTGAGCCCAGGACTCTGAGACCAGCCCGGCCAACATGGCAAAACCAGGTCTCTACAAAAATACAAAAATTAGCTGTGCATGGTGGCGCACACCTCCCAGCTAGGTGGGAGGTGGAGGCAGGAGAATCACCTGAGTCTGGTAAGTGGAAGCTGCAGTGAACCGTGATTGTGCCACTGCACTCCAGCCTTGGTGACAGAGGACACCCTGTCTCAAAAAAGAAAAAAAAAAGAAAAATGGTAGGCCAATAGGAAGCAAAGTAATTTAACATTTTTAAAAAATTAAAAAGTAAATTGTATGCAAATTAAAACCACGAGGTATCATCTTACACCAGTCAGAATGACTGCAAAAAGGCAAAAAATTACAGATGTTGGTGAGGACACAGAGAAAAGGGAATGTGTATGCACCATCGGTGGGAATCTAAATTAATACAATCACTATGGAAAACAGTATGGAGATTTCTCAAAGAACTAAAAATAGAACTACCAGCAATCCCACTATTGGGTGTCCACCCAAAGGAAAAGAAATCATTACATCAAAAAGCAGCCGGGCACAGTGGTTCACACCTGTAATCCCAACACTTTGGGAGGCCAAGGCGAGCAGATCACTTGAGGTCAGCAGTTTAAGACCAGCCTGGCCAACATGGTAAAACCTCGTCTCTACTAAAAATACAAACATTAGCTGAGTGTGGTGGCAGGTGCCTGTAATCCCAGCTACTTGGGAGGCTGAGGCAGGAGAATTGCTTGAACCTGGGAGCTAGAGGTTGCAATGAGCCAAGAGTGCACCACTGCACTCCAGCCTGGGCAACAGAGTGAGACTCCATCTCAAAAAAAAAAAAAGTTTACCCGTATTCATATGTTCATTGCAGCACTGTATAGAATCAACCTACGTGTCCATCAGCAGATGATTGGATAAGGAAAATATGATGTATATATACAATGGAATACTATTCAGCCATAAAAAAGAATAAAATCATGTCTTTGCAATAACATGAATGGAACTGGAGGCCTTTCTTAAATGAAACAACTCAGACACAGAAAGACAAACACCACATGTTCTCACTTATGAGTGGGAGCTAAATCATGTGCACACATGGACATACAGTGTGGAATGATAGACAGTAAATACTTGGAAGAGTGGGGTGGTGGGAAGGGGGTGGATGATGAGAAATTGCCTAATGAATACAGTCTACATTGTTCAGGTGATGGATACTCCAAAAGCCCTGAGTTTACCGCTTATAATTATCCATGTATTAGGTTGGTGCAAAGTAATTGCAGTTAAAAGTAATGACAGAACCTCAATTACTCTTGCACCAACCTCTGACAAAATGACACCTGTACCCCATAAATTTTACAAATAAAATTTCTTGAAAAATAAAAACTTAATAATTTTAAAATGATGACATGTGGCAAAAATCATGACTGAAGTTTGCTAAATAACGCCGTAAGCCTAGCTCCCTCAAGGTGGTCATCGGAGAGATCAGGGACATTACCTGGGAGCTTGTTACGACTTTGCAATTTCCAGCCCCAGCCCCAGACTTTCGCAGTCATTATCTGCATCTTACGCAGGTTCCTAGGGGATTAAGCATGCGTTTTAGAGTTTGAGAAGAGTAGCCGAAGAAAACCCTGGGGCAGCGTCCCACAGTACTGCTGACATTGCTAGGTGGATCAAATACATCTAGCTGAGTCCCCTCTGGCACAATTGGGTGAAGTTTTGGCCAGCAGACAGAAGTATTTTGAATATCTGTGGCTCCTCCTTCACTCTCACAGCAAAGTGTTTTGTTTCCAATGGTGCACGACTCCGGGCCGCCTCAATGACCTTGCTCTGCGTGCACAGAAACATGGGCTCAGCTGGCCCTAGGGTAGGCAAAAAAGCCCAGAGCAGAGGACAGTCTGGGATGGCCCAGGACGACTTCCCAGTGCACATGGCTGAGCCTAAAAAGAATACTGCAAAGACTACGGGGAGGCTGCCAGCTGCAGGGGCCAGAAGATAAGAGTGTTAATTTAGCTTGGCTGGCATCCAGAAAGCTGAGCAAAGCTAGGCCTCCAAGCTCAGGGTAAAAATAAATAAATAAATAAATAAATAAAAGTAGGCAGATGTTTCTGCTCCCTTCCTAACACTAGCTAGCAAGTATCTGGCACATTCTATGTGCCTTGTAGCAGCTCCAGAAAAGGCACCATTCGTCTCTCACCGAAACCCCCAAAGGTTAGCATTGTCACCCCATCTCACAGTGAGGGCCATGTGGCTCCAGTGGTGTTCTGCCTGCGGTCACCCAGCCCTCCACTCAGCCCCACCACTTTCTGCTGAGAGTTGGCTGTGGGCAGGAAATGGAAACAGGCTGGTCTTTTTCAAGGCTGCAGCATAACCAAAGCCCTAGTGGATGCTGGATTGAAAGAACTCTCGGTATCCTAATAAGGTTTCAGAACAGAAAGAAGTGTCTTCATCACTCTTGTCTTTGCCAACACCATCCCATCAATCTTCTCTGTACTTTGACGCAGACACGATGGACTGTTATCCACGTGGCAAACTTGGAAGCACCTTGAAAGAGGGTCTGAGCAAGTTGCCAAGATGCCCGTCTTAAGGCCGGGTGCATCTATGACAAATAGCCTGAGCAGCTGCACCTCGCCAAGATGCCAAACGGATGAAATGGGGTCATTTTCAGAAACTGCACACGATGTGCCTGATAAACCGTAGGTGCTCAGTATGTGGGCAGTTCCTTCCCTGTGCCCTACTCTCTCTGAATGTGACTGACCATTTTAAACCATTTCCTCCACTCACCCCACAAAAAACTGAAGAGATAAAGTCAGCCTTTGTCCAAACAGGAATGAATTCTGCCACTGGCAAGGCAGTTGGAAAAGCTCCTTGTCGTAATGCTATTTTTCAAACATTTTAAATCTATGTCCCATTTTGATCAATGTAAACATTGTGTGCCCTTCTTCAATATTATTTGAAATTTCAAATAAAATTAAATGTTGTGGTTCAAAGCAAAGCAAATGAATCATATAATTTAATACACTTTATGCAACTGTCCCCATCCTGCAAGATCCTGATATGATCATCCAACAAGGACAGCCTGGCTGCTCTCTGTTGAGTCCTTATAGATCAGGCCATTGCAGGAACATGATGAAAACACATGGACAGCAAAACAGAAGGCCATGGCATCTACCCAGCACTCTTACTGCCCGGCCCCTGGTAAAGACTTTGCCTCTCCTACCCCATAGAGAGGCGCATAGACAAAGCTGGGCCAATCATAGTACTTCACCTGCCACTGGATGCAGTGATTGGCCCAGGAGGTGGGTACATGGCCAAATCTGGGCCAATCATAGTACCTCACCTGCCTCTGATAGAGTGATTGGTCAGGGGGTGGGCACATGATCAAATCTGGGCCAATCCTAGTACTACACCTGCCCCTGATGCAGTAATTGGCCCAGGGCTGGGCACATGGCTTAACCCTAAAAGGACTTTTCCAATTGTAGGGGTAGGGCTTGGTCAGGGAGGAATGGGGACCTCGTCTCTGGGCTGGAAGCTGGGATGGGGAGTAGACAGCTTAAAGCCCAGGCATACTATCTCCTGCTTCATGGAGGAGTGGTTTGAAACAGTGAAGCCGACTCACAAAGAAAGGTCGAGATGAGAGGTAGAGCGCAACCAAAACAGCTTCATTTGCCCCATGGCAGGTACCCAGCTCCTCACCCCACAGTCTGGCTGCAGGAGGTATCATTCTCTTATTTTAGCTAAAAATTGTCCAGTTAAGGTTCTCTCCCACGTCTCCAATCAAGAGTGGCCTAACTAAAACAAGGGGCGTGGGACAGAGGATTCCACAATATTGCTGGACACAGGGGCATGGTCTCAATGCCACTTAGTTTGCACAGACCTTTCCCTGCACAGACGTGGCTTTTTTCTTTTGTGGATTCACACCTCCCTCTTCCTTCATCTCTCTGTGTCTGCCAGTTCCTCTCAGTCTTTCTACATATCCTAAATTCTCTTCTTTTTCACCGCATCCTTTTGTCCACCCAGGGCTCTGACTCTTACGTGCTTTTGGCTGTTGGTTCACACTTCCTGTAATATTTTTTCCTCTGGGAAATCAAGGTGCCCACATGCCCCTGCTCTGGGGGCACTGTGCATGTTCCCTGGCTCTATGCTCTTGAGATGCTGGCCTGTCTGGACCTGACTGGTCTGCCCCAGGCACATACTTTAGCCAGATGCGCCTGGGGGTGGGAGGGTGGCGCGGGACTAAAGCCGCAGCAGACTTGAGAAACACACACAGGAAGCAGCCCATTTCCTCAGAAGCTGCCCAAACTTCTGCGATACAATTTTAGCATCTGGCCAACCAAGCAAGTTGGGCCTGATACATTTATAAAATTGTTTGTTAAAGAAATCATATTCCAGAATCCCATCTGTGGATTATTTTCTGTTTGGTGTTGCACATGTTTGGGGAAAGAAGTTAATAAAAACCATCACAATTTAATTTTAATTCCCACAAAGACAAGAGACCCCCGAAAGTTACATGATAGAAATCCAGAAGGTTCAGATGACTAATGCAAACTCACGTGAATGGCTGCAATGTCAACTCTGTGGTCAGTGAGCCAAGGTTTCAAGTCCCGTCTAGCTATATCAGCTCAGCCAGGTTCCTCAACTTCTCTTAGCATCTCTTTCCTCATCTGTAAAACAGAAAATACTAAGACTTTCTGTGTGAATTCAGGATGAAGTAAGTCACTAATAGCATTGCTGTTCTGGCCCTAGACTTACCTACGTCTTGGATATTTGCACTGAGGAATGGATTAGGGATACAGTACCTCAACTGTATGTCAATTTCCAAATCTAAGCAGAGGCCAGGCACGGTGGCTCACGCCTGTAATCCTAGCACTTTGGGTGGCTGAGGCGGACAGAGCACTTGAGGTCAGGAGTTCAAGACCGGCCTGGCCAACATGATGAAACCCTGAAATCCCATCTCTACTAAAAATACAAAACTTAGCCGGGTGTGGTGGTGCATGCCTGTAGTCCCCAACTACTCAGGAGGCTGAGGCAGGAGAATCTCTTGAACCCAGAAGGCAGAGGTAGTGAGCCGAGATTGCACCACTGTAATTTACCTGGGTGACAGAGCAAGACCCCATCTCAAAACAACAACAACAAAAAACACGAAATCTAAGTGGAGCCTGTTGGGCTCAATAATGTCATAACTTGTGTTAAAATCTCAGTTAACCACATTGTGTTATATTACATAACACTGTTTAAAGTTTTAGGGAACAGTGGTGACTCTGCTGCGATAATTCTTCCTGCAAACAAGCAGCACAGTGGATTTGGAGAACTTTAAACCACTGGCCATCCAAGAAGACTACAAACTTCCCATTTGTGGGGGCACTTAAAAACTACAAATGCAGTTTGGCTTTCCCTTGCATTTTGCACTATTACTTTGCATTTTGATGAGAATGGGTTTTTAAAGATTTCCAGTTGTCTCAGTAGCTGGAAATTTAGACCAATTAATTTTCTACTTAAAAAATTTCTACGGTACACAATAAGACTACATTTTTCACTATGGAGGAAAGGAAGAAAACCCTCATTTTACCACCTTCCCCTTTTAACTTTTCTGTACATTTTTGTCTTAGAAATGTAGAAGGCTATTTCACACCCCAAGGCTGAAGGTTAGTGAATATACTTTTTGATAAAATACAATTTTGTGGTGAAGTGAACAAATAGTTTAGAAGGAGAAAAATATGATCTTATGAAGAAAATACTACACTTCTAATACCTCTTCTCTAAGGTCCATTCAGATTGCTGACTTTTTATAAGATGTCCAATTCTGACCCACCTAGGTACACCCAGACTCTATAAATATACACACACCTAACACACTTCTAAAAGGAGTAAATGTGTGCTGGGGAAATATTGGAACAATGACGTCCCTGAGAGAAGCTTGTTTTTTCAAGTTATTAAAGGAAGGTGGCAAGCATTCATGAGGACATAAAAACTTAACGTCGTCTGAAGGAAACTCTTGAATATGGTTAACATTGCTGCCAAAAATCTCAGCTATGTTATGTCAGAATATTCAATTGCAAGCTACGCTTTAATGAATGGAAAGATACGGTAACAGCAGGAAGTTTCTGCAGCAACTCTTGAAAACCAAGTTCCCATAGTTGGCTGGGCTCACGGGTTCAGGGGCTTTGCTGTCTAGTTGCCTGATCTGCCAGTTAGCAATCAGGTTTATCAGGGGCCAACCAGGGAGGAGCAGGAGAGCAGGAGCTATCTGCCTTCCTCCTCATTCTCCTAGCCAGCACTTACATAGACAAGAAGCTCACTTTGCTCTTTCTGAAGAAGCAGGTGGTCCGAGAAATATAGCGCTGGACTGGGAAGACAAGATCTCAGTGCCACCCTGCATTAAGTACGTGACTCCTTTCTTTTCCACGCAGCTCACTTGCAGCGTGATGCTGCTATTTTTATCGACTCCCTTCAACCCAGCTGTTGCTTCATGTTAACATGGCGAATGGTGTGAAAATCCCAGCAGAGGAGCGTGAATCCCAGAGGGACCCATCTTCTGTCATTTCTAGAACAGATAAAATGTCATGAGCCTCAGTGGGGGATGGGGCAAGAACATTTGGCCAATGAGAACATATCTGACATTACAGTGACAATAGTGACATGAATATAGGGGCCAAACTTTGTCCTCATCAACCCCAACCAGTGGCCTGTAAGGATCACGAAGCTTTGTAGAGAAATCGGAAGCAGGAGTCTTCACATTTTCAGGGCAGGCCATGGCTGTTCCAGGTGTTTGACATTGTGGAGTCATGAGGTTGGGACAACTGCCTAGAGTCCAGCCTGGAGGTTGCCCCAGAGAACCCACTTCCTTTTCCTGAGTTAGATGTGACTTGTAATTTTAAGCCCACTCTTTGTATTTCCTCTGTGAAAATAACAGCATTTTCGCAAGACTTTGTGTAGGGGGAGAAGTGCCACATAAAACTTACACAATTTAAAAATACGACTCTAATGGCAGGTTTGTTGTCCCATGGTTTGGCAAATTAGGGGGGCTAATTGGAGAGGCCCTTGGAACTTGCTCCAGGCATGAAAAGATTGCTCAGTTACACATCTGACTGTGTAGTTGGTGAACTCTTTCAAAACCTATGGAAATATGATTTAGGGGTTTCCTTCTAGAAGAGCAGCTATTGGCTATGGAGTATTATTTTGTGACTGAGCGCTCAATTTAGAATATAAGCATCAAGGCTTTGGACTTCTCCATGCTTTTCTTTCTCCAGCTTTATTATGAGAACAAAATGATTTCTCTTCCTACTCCAAAATTTTCAGATTCTCTCAGGTCTAGCTGAAATTCAGTGAAAAATCAATACCTTCTAGTATCTAAGTGAAGATACGAAATGCCAGCAAATTGTTTATGTTGAAATGATTGATTTTAAAATCACTTAGGATTTGCAATCTACAGAACTCTCAAGGACAAGAGTTAGAGCTTCTGTATTTCAGTGCAAACTCTGATTCACGTTAAAGATGAATACTTCTAAGATTTAAAAAAAGTCTAGTGGGAGGCTAAAAGGAGAAGGATGTTGTGGACCAACACGCAGTCTGTTTGACCATCCTAGTGGACCTTTGTGTACTGCAAGGCTGGTTAGCTAGCATCTGCTTTTTCCAGGATCCCTTGCAGCTCAGCTTTCGATCTGATTCTGTTTGGGCTTTTGAGTGCCCTTGCATGAAGTGTGGGAGACAGAAGTAAGGCACAGACCACACTTTTGTTGTTTCTGTGATGAACCCCACCAAGGCTGAGTGAGATCACGCTGCAGCATTAGCCGGCCCTGTTTCCATCTTTCCCTCCAGAGGCGTGGCACGGCACACTCATGTTTTTGCTGGTGTGGGTCAAAGTCACTGCTTGGCTTGAGAGCCAATATCTCCATGGTAGTTTGCTGATCCCTGGATTGCAACAAAGGGAAGGTGTCCTATAGGCAATGTGTCCAGGGCAGCTACTGGATTTCCCTTGCTCCTGGCTGTGGCAGCTCTCAGCACACAAGTCATATTCCTTGTTCCCCATCTTAAGGTCTGTGCCTGGAACCCTCTGATGATTTCTTTCAAAGCATACTGTTCCTTGTATTAATTTTTGTATTGTTCAAAATACTAGTGTAGTTCCTGATGTTTACAAATGAATCCTAATGTAGAAAGTAGGGATATAGGGCTACAGAAAGTTGGACCCTAGCCTCAGCTGCTGTGTCCTCACCAATTGGTTGGGTTACCCTCTGCAAAATCTCTCCCTCGGCTCTGTCCTCCTTCGTGTCTGCTAATATCATAGCCTCTACCTTCATAGAGAAAACTGGGGGCACTAACTTCTTCAACCTTTCATTTTGACCTATAATCAAATGAGTTCCGTGTCCTTTATGTTCCTTTACATATTAAGAGAAAACAAATCCAACACCAGGAATCTTGATGAAGAATATAGGGCTTTACTTTTGGTTTTCCTACGGGGTAGCTCTTGGGGGTATTACCCAGCACACACCACGGATAGCTTTCCTCAAATCCGTGCAGGCCTTTCTTCCCTGGCCACCTCCAGGCAGCCGCATCTTCACGCTCTCCTTCACTGACCTTGGGCTTCCTTCTCTCCTGCAACCCCCGTCCTCTTTCCTTCTCCCCTCCACAGTGCTCTCTCCTGGAGAAAGTCCCCACAGAGACATTTGCTTTATCTGCCCACCAAGCCTGCAGGTGGCTGGAGACCCCACAGCACCGTACTCTCTGCTCCTCCGTGGTTTCCTGGTCAGAGAAGCTCAGGAAGGCCCTAAGCTTGAGAAACAGCGTTTCCCTATCAATCCGACTGCTTTTCTCATGAGGAAGCTTCTGGTGAGTAACATTTTCCTGGCCATACACCTTTACATTGGAAGTAAATATATAATCAAGTCAGATATTTTTCAAAGCCGATGGATATAAATTTAAGACGGCAAGAGGATATTTCCATCCATTTTTTTAAATTTAGGTGAAATTCACACAGAAAATTAATCATTTTAAAATGAACAATTTGCTGGCATTTAGTATCTTCACAGTGTTGTACCCACCACCACTTCTACCTGGTTCTGAAACGTTTCCATCATTCCAAAGTAAAAGCTCCATACCTATAAACTAGGTACCCTCCTATCGAGTACCAGCTTGGCTGGAGAGACCCCCATCCTGGCGGCGCTGAAGAAAATGAGAGGCAGACATCCAGATAGAACCGCAAAGTGGATCTATCTGGGGGGTCAGTAGCCTTCCAAACTGAGAGCCTCAGAGGCTGACAGCTTTTCAGGCTGCAGGCCCAGCAGCTTCTGATCCACGTGTTTATTCTCTCGGAACAGGTGATTATTATTAACAGGTGTTCTGTATTTTCTCATAACACAAAAATATACCAGGTAGGCAGCTGTTGCTCGCTTACCACTGATTACAAACAAGCTAAAATATATTCTCCACGAGGGGGCCACAGGGGAAAGGTCAGATATCGTAAAGAACTGTTTTAACAGGTGTATGATATTTACGCATTGTCCTGCCACTTCGGAATGCCCCAAGTAGTTTTCTACTTGAGGTGGGGGGGGGGGGGACAGCTAGGTTTTCCTTGCCATCGTTCTTCCTAGGAAACAATATATTCTGTCATACACTAAGCATTCATCAATATTCATAAACTTAACATTTCTCAACACTCTCCATTCTCCCCTCACCCTTCAGTCCCTGGCAACCACCAATCTGCTTTCATTTCTATGAATTTACCTATTCTGATATTTCATATAAATGGAATCATACAATATGTGATCTTATGTGTCTGGCTTCTTTCACTTAATTAAGGTTTTTGAGGTTCATCCACATTGTAGCATGTAATCAAAGCTTCATTCGTTTTTATGGCTGAATAATATTCTACTGCATGAATGAATCACAGTTTGTTTATCCATTCATCCATGGATGGGTATGTGGGTTTTCCCATCTTTT
This sequence comes from Cacajao melanocephalus, assembly GCA_963573385.1. Lineage (NCBI taxonomy): Eukaryota > Metazoa > Chordata > Mammalia > Primates > Pitheciidae > Cacajao > Cacajao melanocephalus. The sequence continues at coordinate 78,029 of CAUYLG010032540.1, read as the reverse complement.
GGCTTTTGTGATCAGTGATGCTATGAACATTCATGTACAAGGATTCGTTTGAGTGCCTGTTGTCATTTTAGGGGGCAAACACCTAGGAGTGAAATTGCTGGAGTGCAATGGTGTAATCTTGGCTCACTGCAACCTCTGCCTCCCGGGCTCAAGCAATTTGTGTGCCTCAGCCTCCCAAGTAGCTAGGACTACAGGCTCGCGCCACCATGCCTGGCTAATTTTTGTATTTTTAGAAGAGACAGGGTTTTACCATGTTGTACAGGTGGGTCTTGAACTCCTGACCTCAAGTGATCTGCTGGCCTCAGCCTCCCAAAGTGCTGGATTACAGGCATGAGCCACCATGCCCAGCCCATTTGTTTATCTTCTTTGGGAGAAGTGTTCCTTCATTTGTAATCTGGAAAGTTGATGGCCTCTATAACTAGTGAAACTTGAGTTCAGATACATTTAACTATTTAGAAGTGGTATGACCTGAGCACACTCCTTCTCCAGGCTTCATTTCCTTCCTCTGGGAAAAGCATAGAACAACTTCCCATAGCTGCCTGCTTGAATCCTTCAGGTTGGGGTTTAAATTGATCGGCTCAGAGAGACTTTCCTGATACTCTTATTTAAGATAGATTCCTGTGTTGCTCTGTTTCACAGTAGCCAATTCTTTCTTTCATAGCACTCAACACAGTTTGTAATTACATATTCATTTGTAAGTTTTCGTCATCTGTCTCCTCTACTAGTCATTCTTTGTGGTCACCAGCCATTGACTATCTTGTTTTGTGTGTGTGTGTGTGTGTGTGTGTGTGTGTCTGTGTGTGTTTTGTTTTGTTTTGTTTTTTCAAGACGGAGTTTCACTCTTGTTGCCCAGGCTGGAGTGCAATGGTGCCATCTCAGCTCACTGCAACCTCTGCCTCCACTTCAAATGATTCTCCTGCCTCAGACTCACAAGTAGCTGGGATGACAGGCATGCATCACCAAGCCCAGCTAATTTTGTATTTTTAGTAGAGATGGGGTTTCTCCATGTTGGTCATGCTGGTCTTGAACTCCTGACCTCAGGTGACTGCCCGCCTCGGCCTCCCAAAATGTTGGGATTATAGGCGTGAGCCACTGTGCCTGGCCGGCCATGACTATCTTCTTCACAAGTGTATATTCAGAGCGTAGCACCATGTCTGCATCTTAGAGGGTGGGTGATATTTGTTGAATGGGAAAAAAATTAATAAATTATTACATAATATTTGTAAAGAACTTAGCACAGTGCCTGGCACATGTGAAATGAATGGTTCACAATGGGGGATTTTGGACATGTGGCGGTGGTGATGGTAGTGTTTGTGGTTATCACAATAATTGAAAAGATAATACTGGTGTTTAGAGAGGAGAACCAGGAGCACAAGACAATACCCGTGGAGAATCCTACCATGTAAAGGATTGTCTCACATCCCACACAAGTTCAGAATATCCCACCAGTATAGGGAGAAAGTCTGTTTCTAATTATCGGCATTTATAATGCTGTGTTTTTCATACAAACGGAGAGTAACATTTGTACAATTTTAATATGCACTGAATTTTCCAAGAATGCACCACACATACATTTAGAAAGTTGTTTCACATTTTGTTTGAAACTCCACTGAGAGTTGTTTGCTTTTTCAGAAAAATCCCATCTCTGTAAGCAATACTGCTCATGGTATTTGAATCCCCAATATAACACTCCTTAATCAGCCTGTATTTGTAAGTGTGATTCTACATATTGGTGCAAAAAAACCTGATTAGTTCATTATGTCTTCTAGTCCAGGCATGCCTGAATATGTACATGTTGTAATACATATTATTTTATTGTAAATTTTTCCTTCTTCTTTATATTGTATTTAAAGTATTCTATTTAATTATTTTGAAATTAGATATATAGGTAAATTATCTATGAATCTAATTACAGGATCTTAGAAGAAAATCTTTTTGTTTTAAAAACAAAGCACTGAGTCAAATAGGGATTAGATGTATTATATGTGTATTAGATATACTCTTTCTTTTAATAATAATAATCACAATGGAATTTTACAGCCTTTTCTGAGGTAAATGGCAAAGGAAATAAGATCTTATTTTTATCCTAAGATCTTGTTTTCTTATTCTTATTGCCAAAATGCTCCTTTTCACATAAGTAGGGACATTTTTAATACTTTGTGGACCCCAAAATGTTGTTGATTCAAAGTAAAAGGTACATTACAGAACTTGCGAGCGAAACTTCTACAGAGCAACCCCAAGTGAGGTTTATGCAGCTGCAATTACCTACAAAGTCTGGCTAGTGTTTGAGAAGGATGTATTTGCTGAACTTGAATCCTTGCTCCATTCCTTAGTAACTGCATTATTTCAGACTGGTTGTTTAACTCACGGTCCTCAGTTTTCTCAACTGTAGAATGGGGTCAATGACAGCTATCTCTAGGGTGTTGTGTCATGAAATGTAATCAGATTCATACCAGGCCCAGCAAAATGCAGTCACATGGTAGGTACCTAGTGTTAATTTTCTTCTCTAAAATTATTTTCCTCATCTCCTAAATTATTCTAATAATCGCCATCAAACACATCCTACATAGTATTTCATAAATACAAAATCATAAAGTAATACATCACAGACACCACTGGCCTGGATTACACAAGTGTATTTTTACACTACATTCCATGCACTCTGTTTAATGTAACTCTTAGTGTGTGGTTATTGAAACTGCAGTCTGGTGCATGTGGATTTTTTCAGGAATTCCCCAACTTTTGCCATTCTAAAAGGAGACAGCAAGCTCCAAAGGTTAGAAATAACCACCTGGCCGGGTGTGGTGCATGCCTGTGATCCCAGCTACTCGGGAGGCTGAAGCAGGACAGTCGCTTGAACCCGGGAGACGGAGGTTGCAGTGAGCTGAGACCACGCCACTGCACTCTAGCCTGGTGACAGGGCGAGACTCTATCAAGAAAAGGAACAAGGAAGAAAGAAGGAAGGATGGAAGGAAGGAAGGGAGGGAGGGAGGGAAATAACCACCTTAGAGTCAATTTATTAGTTTTGATGCAATTATCAGATGGTGAAGTGGTGTCGTACTTTACAGGCATGGAAGAAGTATGTTAGGTAAGTTAGTGGTGATCAACCACCAAGAGCCATTTGTTGTCTATTGTGCTAAATACTCCATGGGGATCTGAAAGATTGTCTCATTTCAAGGAGCTGTTGGCCAAGTCTAGGAGACAAAAACACTTCAGACAACATCAGAGCAATTAGAGCAACTGTCACTGGATATAGTTCAGGATGCACATGTCAAAACTGAGGACATTCCACAAAGAGGAGAATTCACATAGAAAAGGTGAACTCGGAGAGGGTGGAATGCTGGACGCGCGCTCTTGGGGTTATCAATGCAGATAGGTCTAGGACTAGCACAATATTGGAAGGAAAATATTATAAAGACCTCTTAACTGAGGCCAAATAAATATGCCATTATATCATAGTCAATTCAATCTTACTAGTAGAAACGTTGATTTGAAGTCAATTCATTGGTTTTGATGGAAAATGTATGCACTTATTCAAGAAATATTTGAATTTTTGGTATGTGTCAAGCACTGAATAAGGAGATAGGGATGCCCAGTGAGCAGTCGGACACAATCCCTGCCCCCGTGGAGTATACATCCCAGGAGGGCTTGTCGATGTTATCAAGTTAGCACACAGCTGCTCCCATGATACAGGAAAGAACCAGGGTCTTCAAGAGCATGTAACTGGACCAAATCTAGCCTGGGAGGTCCAGAAAGACTTTTCTGAGGTAGTGATGGTTCCGTTGAATTTTGGAGGATGAAAAGAAATTAGCAGGGGAAAGGGGAAAAGAACATCCCTGACAGAAGAAACTGCACATGTAAAGGTTATATTGCTTTTAACTTATCACATTTTTTGGATACAAGTCTTGCTCTGTTGCCCAGGCTGGAATGCAATGCCGTGTTCATGGCTCACTGCAGCCTCAACCTCCCAGGCTCAAGTGGGCTCCTCACCCTCCCAAGTATCTGGGACTACAGGTACATGACACCACACCAGGCTAGTTTTTTAATTTTTAATTTGTTTGTAGAGATAGGGGGTCTCACTGTGTTGCCCAAGCTGGTCTTGAACTCCTGGGCTCAAGCAATAATCCTCCCTTGGCCTCCCAAAGTTCTGGCATTATAGGCATGAGCCATCCCACCCAGCCTGCCTTATTATCTATCTATCTGTCTATCTCTATCTATCCATCTATCTACCTGTCTGTCTGTTTATCTATTTATCTATCTATCTATCTACCTATCTATCTATCTATCTATCTATCTATCTATCTATCTATCTATCTATCTTTTGAGACAGGGTCTTCCTCTGTTGCCCAGACTGGAGTGCAGTGACATGATCGTAGCTCACTGCAACCTCAACCTCCTGGACTCAAGCTATCCTCCCACCTCAGCCTCCTGGGTAGCTGTGACTATAGGTGTGAACCACAGCAGCTGGCTACTTTTCTGTTCATCTGTTTGTTTGTTTTGGTAGAAACAGAGATCTTGCTATGTTTCCCAGGCAGGTCTCAAATTCCTGGGCTCAAGTAATCCTCCCCACTTAGCCTCCCAAAGTGCTGAGATTATAGGTATGAGTCACTGTGTCTGGCCTATAATATTATTAAAGAAATCTGTAAAGATAATTCAAAATGTCTGACCCAGTTAATTCTGTATATAATATTATTCACACCATAATTAAACAAAATATTGTCTGTTTTTTGTGATCTCATTCAATTAAGAAAATGTCCCCTGATATTTTAAAATATCATCCTAGGACCCCACAGAAGACAATGGCCTGGAGTCCATAAAAACGGTAGGCGTGGGGGACGCCTACTAAAAGAGCCAGATAATGGACTTGATCTTTATGCAAGATAGAGACACAGATTGGAGAGAGGCAGAGGGGTTGGCGTTGAGGACTGCAGGGCCATTGGGATTCAGCGACAGAGGCTGTGTGCGGTGACAGGAGCTGCACTTCGTTGCCCTGAGTTGTAGCAACTAGCGGGAACAGTGAATCGTGGAATTTTAGATCAGAAATGATCTTAGACAGATTTTTGTCCTATTCTCTTTTGTTCTCAAATAGCCAGATTTTTGCTGTGTTATGCCATCTGGCCAAGAACTTTTTGTTATAATTTTTAAAAAGTGATAAAAGTAATGCCCTCTTATTTTTGAAAAATTGGAAATTATGAAAAAGAATGGTCAGAAGTGGACTCATTATCCTATATCCATGTTATTCTATTGTGGAATACGAATATGGATAGACAATTGTTCCTACAGCATTTATTGAAAAGCCAATCCTTTCCTTGTTGAATTACCTGGTATCTTAAAATTTGATAATTTTCTTCATTTCCTAATAGAAGTATTTAATGCTATTAATTTTCTTCTAAATACTGGTTTAGCTTCATTTCATGTGTTTTAATGTTATTTTACTTTCATTCAGTTCTGAATATTTTCTAATTTCCCTTGTGATTTCTTCTTCATGAATTTTTAAATGTTTTGTTTAATTTCCAAATATTTGGAGATATCTCAAATATCTTTTTTGTTATCAATTCTACCTTAATTTTGTGTTTTAGTAGTTCTTCTGGCCAGGGACAGTGGCTCAAACCTGTAATCCCAGCACTTTGGGAGGCTGAGGTGGGTAGATCACCTGAGGTCAGGGGTTCCAGACCAGCCTGAGCAACATGACAAAACCCTGTCTCTACTAAAAGTACAAAAATTACCCAGGCATGGTGGTGCGTACCTGTAATCCCAGCCACTTGGGAGGCTGAGGCAGGAGAATCACTTGAACTTGGGAAGAGGAGGCTGTGGTGAGCTGAGAATGCGCCACTGCACTGCAGCCTGGGCAACGGAACAAGACTCTGTCTCAAAAAAAAAAAAAAGTTCTTCTATAATCCTCACAAGTGTTCTTTATAGTTGGTCTATCAATCACAGATAAAAGGAATGTTGAAATTTCCAACTGTAATTATGGATTTATTTTTCCTTTCAATTATTTCAATTTTTGCTTCATATATTTTGAAGCTGTTACTAGCTGCATACACATTTAGATGTGATCACATCCTCCGAAGCAGTTGACCCTTTTATCATTATGAAATGCTCTTCTCTATTCCCGGTGATAGTCCCAGTTGTGAAATCTACTATGATTTAATTTAGCCACTCCAGCTTTCTTTTGATTAGTCTTTTCATGTTGTGTCTCCCAAAACAACTCCCAGTTTCGATGATTTACTAGAAGGACGCATAGAGTTATATTCATAGCCATAATTTATTATAGTGAAGAGATACAAAGCAAAATCAGTATGCAGGATGCACTTAATTCTTTCAGCAGTGAATTGTAACAACACATGTGAAATGTCTTCTGTCAGGGAAGCTCATTAAAGACTCATGCCCAAGGTTTTCTTCTGGTTTTCTTAGAGCATGGGTCGCATAGACGCTCTCTGATTAGTGCATATCAAAATTCCAGATTCCCAGAAGGTAAGTGGTTGTTCACCATAAACCACATTATTTGTACAAACAGTTTAGCCACAGTAAGCCATTGTTATCCATCCTGGAAATGGTAGTAACACTCCCAGAATTCAAGTTCCCACACACCATTGAAGGCCAGCTTTGCAAGAAGGCCTGTCTAGAGATAGCAGTCTTAGACTTTGTATGTTAATTCTTTTCTGCACACAGGGTATATTGTTTGCTATTCTTTTCTTTTTAACATCTATGCAACTTTATACTTAAAATGGCTTTCTTATAGCAGCATATATTTGGATCTTGCGTTTTAAAATCGAATTTGGCTATTTTTGCCTTTTAATAAGAGTGTTTAAATCATTCATATTAAGGACATTCCTCTTCAATAAATGGTGAATGGGAGAAAATATTTGCAAACTACTTATCCAGCAAGGATTAATATCTAGAATATACAAGGAATTCAAACAACTCAACACAACAAAAAACAAATAATCCCATTAAAAAGTGGGCAAAGGGTATGAATAGACATTTCTCAACAGAAGGCGTACCAAAGGCCAACAGGTATGTGAAAGTATGCTCAGTATCGCTAATCATCAGAGAAATGCAAATTGAAACCGCAATGCGATATCATCTTACCCCAGTGAGAATGGATATCGTTAAAAAGACAAACAAACAGATGCTGGCCAGGGTGTGAAAAAAAGGGAACTCTTCTGTACCATTGGGAATGTAAATTAGTAAAGACACTATGGAAAAGAATATGAAGATTTCTCAAAAAACTAAAGATAGAACTACCATGTGATCCAGCAATCCCACTACTGGGTATTTAGCCAAAGGAAAGGGGATCCGTATATCAAAGGGATACCTGTAGCCCCATGTTTATTGCAACACTATTTACAGTAGGAAAGATATGAAATCAACCTAAGTGTCCATCAACAAATGATTTTATTATTTTTTTGTGGCTGAATGGATAAAATGTGTTATATATACACACAATGGAATACTATTCAGTTACAAAAAAGAATGAAATCATGTCATTGGCAACAATATAGAGAGAACTGGAGGTCATTATATTAAGTGAAATTAATTTCATTATATTAAGTGAAATAAGTCAGGCTCAGAAAGACAAATGTTGCATGTTCTCACATGTAGGAGCTAAAAAAGTGGATCAGGTGAAGATAGAGTAGAATGACAGATACAGAGACTTGGAAGGGTGTATGGTTGGGAAGTGGGGGGGAAAAGAGGTCAGTTAATGGGTACAAGAATCCAGTTAGATAGAAGGAATAAGTTCTAACGTCCCATAGCAGAGTAGGGTGACTGTAGTTAACAGTAGGTATTTATATTTCAAACTAGCTAGAAAAGAGAACTTGAAATGTTCCCAATTCATAGGAATAATAAATACTTGAGGTAATGGATACCCTGAACGCCCTGACTCGACCATTACACACTCTATGCATGTAACAAAATATCCTAAGTACTCCGTAAGTATAGACAAACGTGTATCAAAGATATTTTTTAAATGTAATTATACATATGATTGAGTTTAAATATCTTGTTATATTTTTACAATTGATTCTATCCAATCTTTGCTCCTTTTTAAATTTCTTTTGGATTATTTTTTAGTAATCCCATTATATTTCCACTCTCAGTTTATCAGCTATACCCCTTGACTTGACTTCTTCAGTGGTTGCTCTAGGGTTGACAGTTATGTATGCGTGTATTTTATAATGTATGTATATGTACATGTGTGTATATATTTATATGCACTGTCTTCATCTTATTTCAAATAGCATATTTGAAATATTATACCTTGTATAGTATAAGAAACTTACAACAGCACTGTTCACATTCTACTATCCTGACCTTTGTGCTATGGTCGTCATACATTTCGCTTCTATATATGTTATAAAACCACGCACATTGTTTTTATTTTTGCTCTAAATAGCCAAATACTTTTTTTTTTTTTTTTGTGATGGAGTCTCGCTGTGTCACCAGGCCAGAGTGCAGTAGCAAGATCTCAGCTCACTGCAACCTCCATCTCCCAGGTTCAAGCGATTCTCCTGCCTTGGCCTCCCGAGTAACTGGGATTACACGCATGCACCACCACGCCCAGCTAATTTTTGTATTTTTAGTAGAGATGGGGTTTCACCATGTGGGCCAGGCTGGTCTCAAACTCTTGACCTTGTGATCCACCCGCCTCAGCCTCCCAAAGCCAAATAATTTTTGAAAAGATTAAAAATAGGCCAGGCACGGTGGCTCATGCTTGTAATCCCTGCACTTTGGGAGGCCGAGGCAGGTGGATCACCTGAGGTCAGGCGTTCGAGACCAGCCTGGCCAACATGATGAAACCCTGTCTCTACTAAAAATACAAAAAATTAGCCAGGCATGGAGATGGGCATCTGTAATCCCAGTTATTCAGGAGGCTGAGACAGGAGAATCACTTGAACCTGGGAAGCAGAGGTTACAGTGAGCCGAGATTGCACTACTTCATTCCAGTCTGGGCAACAAGAGCAAAATTCTATCTCAAAACAAATAGATAAAAAAGAAAACAAAAGATAAAAAATTAAAAAAACATTGATTTTTTTACTGTAACTTTATTCAAAATTCTGGAAAAGAAGATATTCATATCTGGTAAATGCCAAAGTTAAAACAAAAACAAAAACAAAAAAAAAACTTCCTAGTCATTTTGATTCAACTGTCAGCAAACTCTCCATCATTTTAATTGAACAGTGTCCATGGGCAAACAGTGAGTGCTTGACCAGTATTATTTAGTACCACCACAAATCTGTTTTGTTTCACCAAAGATTTATAGAGATTGCAGTAAGTATCTAGCATGTCAACATTTCTTTCCCATATAGAGATTTTTTCCCCCATCTGCTCTTAATACTTTTATCCAGCAATCTAGCACCATGATGTTCCTCAGACGTTTTTACACCGTATTATGATCCACTTACTCCAAATATCCAACTCTGAAATTGGATCCTCATCTTCTATTGGTTTCTCTGAAAATTCTCCAGCTTCAATGTGAGAAAGTAAATAAACAGTAAATAAATTCTTATTTTCTAACCACAGAAGCACCTCTATTGCAATACCCTCCTCTAAACTGTGCCAATCAGTTCTTTAAATTAATCAGATTATCTTTTCAATATTTTCATTGGCACCATGTTATTATATTTCTCTATTTAGGCAAATGACATCTCATCTTTTTTTTTAATGTTAAGTTTCAGGTTTTGGGTTTACACAGGAAATTAAGAATTCTAGAGGAAGTTCTTTGTCATGAAGGAACAAACAGAACAGATATAGGACGTATGTTTGGGAGCCTTTCCATCGTGCTTATTATCGTGGTATAATTTTGTTGCTCTCCTTTTTCTACAACGTCAGTATTACTAATAGAAACTATTAACTCGAAGCATGTAGTCAGACTACTATGACTTTAAGATACTTGAAATAATTATTTGCTCTGTATGAATAGGTTATCAATTTGATACGGTGTTTTTTAGTTTATGTTCTTTTTTTTTTTTTTTTTTGTAGAGACAGGGTCTCACTATGTTGCCCAGGCTGGTCTTGATTTCCTACCCTCAAGACCTCAAGAGATCCTCCCACCTTGGCCTCTCACAGTGCTGGGATTACAAACATGAGCCATAATGCCTGGCCTACTTTATATTCAGCTTTAGTTTTTCCTTTCTTTTCATTTTAAATGTTATTTTTTAAATATGTAAGACATTTACATAGATCAAAACTCAAAACCATTTAAAAAGGGGTGGGAATTTTGCCATTCATATTCTCTTTGACCTATTCCTGTCTACCCCTCCTAGGTAGGCATTTCATTAGCTTCTGTGTTTCTGTTTGCCAAAATAATCAAATATGTATGTGTGTGAATATTATGTATTTTTTCTCATTCCCCTTTCTTTCTTACATGAGAGAGAACATATACACTGTTCTGCATCTGCTTTTTTTTTTTTTTTTTTTTTTTTAGACGGAGTCTTGCTATGACACCAGGCTGGAGTTCAGTGACCCGATGTTGGCTCACTGCAACCTCCACCTCCAGGGTTTGAGTGGTTCTCCTGCCTCAGTCTCCCGAGTAGCTTTGACTACAGGCGTGCATCATCGTGCCCAGCTAATTTTTGTATTTTTGTTAGAGACGGGGTTTCACCATGTTGACCAGGATGGTCTTGATTTGTTGACCTCGTGATCCGCCCACCTCGGCCTCCCGAAGTGCTAGGATTACAGGCGTGAGCCACCGCACCCGGCCTATCTTACCTTTTTTTAGTAGTTATTTAATCTTTGAGTGTGTCACCTGTGACATAGGGAGAACACCGTGTGTGAAAATTAAATGGAAGAGGGCACGCCGCAAGGACCAGGTACAGTGGGATCTACCTCCACATGGTGACTAGAGCCTACTCTTGTTCCTGCAAATGGCGACATGATGGCTACAGATACTCCCGTTACTTCAGGTAGTGGTTTTAGATTAAAATGTTCTTGGAGAAGTTGGGAGTACACAGCAGATCATCCAGGATGAATAGTTTGTAGCTTTCCAGTTGCATCTAGCAATCAAGGCCATTGTACCTTTTCCATCCAAGACAAACTCTCAGAACCCAAGGCTGGCTGCTGACAAGTCTCCTCCTGATGGTGCCCAGCAGCCAGTCTTCCACAAATTTAGCCATGAATCCATCCCATCTGCCACATGGAAGCAAACAGACTCATGGCAAGTCTGCAGGGAAAAGACTTCTTATTAATAGATATATTTTCTGTTTGCCCGCATATTTACTACTGCCAGTACTCTTCCTTACTTTGTGTAGATTTATTTCCATCTGGCATCGTTTTCCATTTTCATGAATAACTTCCTTTTCTTGTGGTGCAGGTTTACTGGGAATAAGTTCTATTACCTTTTGTTTGTCATTTTTTACCTTTATGTTAAAAAAATCTTTTTACTGGATATAATATCCTACATTGACAGGGGTTTTCATTCAGTACTGTTGCTTTATTTGCCAGTAGCTTGCATAGCTTGTCACTAAAATTTGCTGTCCTTCCTATCATTGTTCTTCTGTATGTAGTGTGTCTCCCCCAACTACTCACAGCTGCTTTTAAGATTTTTCTCTTCATCATGAGTTTTGAGCAACTGGATTATAATGTACTTTGGTGTGGTTTTCTTTATGTTTATTCTGCTTGAGTTTTATTGAGCTTCCTCTATCATGGGTTTATAGTTTTCATCACATTTGAAAGGTGTTTGGCCATTATTTCTTTCATTTTTGCTGCTGCTTCCTTTTTTCTGGGATACCAGCTACATGCCAATCGCACTACTTGTTTTGTCCCACGGTCACTGTGTTCCGTCAATTACTGAGACATCAATGATTGAGAAAGGACGATTGAAATCTCTGACTATAATTTTTCTTCTCCATTTCCATCTAGTCTTTGTTTAATGTATTTTGAAGTTCTGTTACAAAATGCATACATGTTTAGCATTGCTATGGCCCCTTGATGAACTGACCTCTTTATCCTGATGAAACAACCCTCTTTTCCCATGGTAATGTTCTTAGCTCCGAAGTTTGCACAGTGTGAAATTAATATAAGCATTCCAGTTTTTTCTGATTGGTGTCAGGATAATATATCTTTTTCCATCTTTTTATTTTTATGCTATTTAGTTTTCATTTTTAAAGTATGTTCATTACAGGCAGCATATCTCTCTTTTATCCAATCTGATGATCTATCTCTACCTTGTATTTAGGACATTGAGGCCACTTATATTTAATGTGAATGAATATGGTTAGGTTTACATTTGCCATATCGTTACCCATTTTCTATGTGTCTCATCCCTTTTATGTTCATGTTTTCCCTTGTCCTATTTCTGTAGACTGCTTGTTCCTTATTATTTCACTTTATCTCCTTTGTTGCCTTATTAGCTCAGACACTTCGTTGGATTATTTTAGAGGTTGCTGTAGAATTTATAATAACTTTTAAAATTTTATCACAGCCTACCGCAAGTGATATTGTATCATGTCATGTATCAGATAAGAACCTTACAACAGTACTCTTCCATTTCTTCCTTCCCAAACTTTGTGCTATTGTTGTTACACATTTTACTTCTACATATGAGCCTCACAATACACTGTTTTGGATTTTGCTTTAAACAGTGACATCTTTTTTAAAAAAGAGATTTAAATTATGTTTTAAAGCTTTATATTTACACATATTTCTAGTTTACATATATTTCTAGTGCTTTCAATTCTTTTGTGTAGATCTTGATTTCCAAATAGTATGATTTTCTATCTAAAGGACTTTCTCTAACTTTTTTTTTGGTAGTGCAGACCTGCTAGTAATGAGTTCTTTCGGCATTTTATGCTTGCAAAAGTCTTTAGTTTGCCTTCATTTTGAAAAGGCTTTTTTTCTGGATAAAGAATTCTGTGTTTGTTTACCATTTTAGTTATTTGAGTTTTCTCTCTTTTTCTCTTAGTTTGATGAAAGCTTTGTCAATTTTGTTTATCTTTTCAAAAAACCAACCCTTAAGTTTACCAATATATGTTGTTGTTTGTCTAGTATCTGTTTTATTTATTTGTGCTCTGATCTTCACTGTTTCCTTCCTTACGCTATATTTAGTTTGCTCTTCTTTTTCTAGATCCTTGAGGTGTGAAGTTTGATTTGAGATCTTTCTTTATTTTCAATGTAGGTGTTTATCATTATAAACTTCTCTCTTAGAACTGTTTTGCTGCATCCCATAAGTTTTGATATGTTGTGTTTCCATTTTTGTTTGTCTCAAGATATTTTTTAATTTTCTTTTGATTTCTTGATATAACCATCGGTTGTCCAGGAGTATGTTGTTTAATTTCCATGTATTTATAAATCTTATAATTTTCCTCCTGCTATTGATTTCTAATTTTATATCATTATGGTCAGAAAAGATACTTGATTGATTTCATTCTTCTTAAATTTGTTAAGACTTGTTTTGTGGCCTAACATAAGCTACCTGGAGACTATTCTGTGCATACTTAAAAAGAATGTATATTCTGCTGCTGTTAGATGGAATGTTCTGTACACGTCCGTTACAACCTTTTGGCCTACAGTCTGCTATTTATTTATTGATTTTCTGTCTGGATAACCTATCCATTGTCGAAAGTGAAGTACTAAAATTCCCAACTATTACTATATTACTGCCTATTTCTCCCTTCAGTTCTCTTAATATTTCCTTTATATGTTTAGGTACTATGATGTTTGATGCATATATATTTCAATTATTACATCCTCCTGATTAATTTGCCCCATTATTATTATATAATGACCTTCTTAGTCTCCTGTGACAGTTTTTGACTTAAAATCTATTTTGCCTGATATAAGTATAGCCACCTCTACTCTCTTTTGGAAAAAGAAGGCATTACAACTTATACCACAGAAATCCAAAGGATCATAACAGACTGTGAACAATTATATGCCAACAAGTTGAGTAGCCTAGAAGAAATTGACAAATTCCTAGAAATGTCCAACCTACCAAAACTCAATCATGAAGAAATTTTGAACAGACCAATATTGAGTAAGGAGATTGAGTAAGTTATAAAACCTCCCAAAAAATAAAAGTCCAGGATCTGATGGCCTCACTAATGAATTCTACCAAATATTTAAAGAAGAATTAAAGCCAGTCTTTCTGAGAATCTTCCAAAAAATTCATGAGGAAAGAATATGTCTAAGCTCATTTTTTTTTTTACTCTGATCTCAAAGCCAGACAAGGACATGATAAGAAAATAAAATTATGGATCGATATTCTTGATGAAATTGTATGCAAAAATTATCAACAAAATACTAGCAAACTGAATTCAATAGCCCATTAAAAGAATTATATACCATGATCAAGGGGAATTTATCCCTGGAATGCAAGGATAGTTTGACATACACAAATCAATAAATGTGATATACTATATTAACAGAATGAAGGATAAAAACCACATGATAATTTCAGTGGATGCAGAAAAAGTATTTGATGACAACATTCTTTCATGATAAAATCTCTCAATAAATTAGATATAGAAAGAATGTACTTCAACATATTAAAGGCTATATATGACAAGTCCACAGCTAACTTAATCAATAATGAAAAGCTGAAAGCTTTTTCTCTAAGATTAGTAGCAAGACAAGGATGCGCTTGTCTGGCATAAGCAAGATAAGCTCACTCTCACTGATTCTATTCGATATAGTACTGGTAGTTCTAGCAGAGAAATTAGGCAAGAAAGAAAAATAAATGTGCTGTAATTCTCACCTTTGTTCCTCTGTACATAAGGTGTCTTTTCTCCTCTGGTTGCTTTAAGAGTTTCTCTTTTATTGTTTGTTTATTTGTTTGTTTGTTTTGTTTTTGAGACAGAGTCTTCCTCTCTCCCTCTGTCACCCAGGCTGGAGTGCAGTGGCATGATCTTGGCTCACTGCAACCTCCGCCTCCCAGGCTCAAGTGATTCTCATGCCTCAGCCTCCTGAGTAGCTGGGATTACAGGCGTGTGCCACCACACTTGGCTAATTTTTGTATTTGTAGTTTCACCATGTTGACCAGGCTGGTCTCGAACTCCTGGCCTCAAATGATCCACCCACCTTGGCCTCCCAAAGTGCTAGGATTACAGGCATAAGCCACCATGCCTGGCCCAAGAATTTCTCTTTACCATTGGTTTTAAGCGATTTGATTATAATATGCTTTGGTTTTCTTCACCTGTTTACTTTTTATGTTTTAAATTTTAGAGACAGTGTCTTGCTCTGTCATCCAGGCTGGTGCAAAGCTAACTGCAGCCTTGAACTTCTAGGCACAAGTGATCTTCCTGCCTCAATCTCCCAAGTAATTAGGACTACAGGTGGATGCCACCATGTTCAGCTAATTTTTTTATTTTTTGTAGAGATGAGGTCTCACTGTGTTGCCCAGGCTAGTCTTGAATTCCTGGCCTCAAGTGATCCTCCCACCTCAGTCTCCTGAAGTGCTAGGATTACAGGCATGAACCACCATGCCCGGCTTTCTTCACATTTCTCGTACTTGGGGTTTCATTGAGTGATTTGGATTTATTGTGTAAGTTTATATTTTTCTATCAACTTTGAAAAAATTGAGGGTATTATTTCTTCAATTATTTTTTCTGTTCTCTCCTCCTTTGGAGACTTCAATTACACATACAGTAGATCACTTGAAATTGTTCCACAGTTCACTCTCTGTTAATTATTTTTTTATTCCTTTTTCTCCTCTGTGTGTTTCATTTTGGATAGTTTCTGTTGCCATGTCTTCAAGTTCACTAAACTTTTCTTCTGCAGCATTAATCCCATCCCAAGTATTTTTTATCTCAGACACGGTAGTTTTCATCTCTTAATTCATATGTGTATGTGTATATGTAATATCTACCATGTATCTACTTAGCATCTTTATCTTCTTGTACAGGTGAAATACAATTACAATTACTATATTTATGTCCTTGGCTAGTAACTACATTATTTGTGTTATTTTGGAACCAGTTTCTGTTGATTACTTTTATCTCATCGTGGGTCATATTTTCTTGCTGTTTTGCATGCCTGGTAATTTTTTTCTAGGATATCAGCATTATAAATTTTACATCTTTAAGTGTTGGACACTTTTGTATTCCTATTCCTATTAATACTCTTGAGTTTTATCCTGAAGTTCAGTTAAGGTACTTGGGTCCAATTTGCTTCTTTCAGATTTTACTTTCAAGTTTTGACAGGAGTGCCCAGAACATCCAGAGCTAACTTTTCCCAGTATTGAGGTAGAATCAATGACCACGAAACTGTGAACCCTTCTCTGCTCAGGCTGATCTCCAGAGGTTGCTCCCTATAATCCTTTCAGGGGCTTCTTTCCTCGGTTGTGGGTAGTTTTGTCTTACACATGTGTTGATCTGTCCATAACTGAGGACTTACAGGGACTTCCTTGAAGATCTCCAGAGCTCTTTCTCTTTGCAGCTCTTTCTTCTCTGATACTATGTCTTGCAAACTCTAGCCACCTCAGTCTCTCAGATTTCCAGCTGAAATCTTCTCAACCAGGGGAGACAAGCAGGCTCTACCTGGCTTTCCCTCCCTGCACTGATGCCCAGAAACTGTCTTCTGGCTGTATACTTTGGTAATGATAGGCTTCCCTTCATTCGTTTCCCAGCTCTCATGGATCACCATATTTTGTTAGCTGATATCCAATGTTTTGAAAATGGTTGTTTTATGTATTTTGTGCAGATTTTAAGTTGTACTGACAGAAGAGTCTCTGACCCATTATTCCATCTTACCTGGCAGCAGAAGTCTTCATAAGTAATCAAGTGACAAAGATTTAGGCTAACGTTGAATGTGGATGGGAAAGGAATTACCATATTTTTATTTTAATGCAGTCATTCTTAAATGGTTTTACGCTTCAGATCCTCTGGCCTTCTTGTGAAACCTACAGATGGTTTTTGAGAATGTTTTGAAATGCACAAGGTAAAATGCAGAGGATACAGTGGAAATCATTACAGTGAGTATAGTTATTGGAATTTTTTTTTTTTTTTTGAGACAGAGTTTCACTCTTGTTGCCCAGGCTGGAGGGCAATGGCGCGATCTCGGCTTACTGCAACCTCCACCCTCTGGGTTCAAATGATTCTCCTGCCTCAGCCTCCAAGTAGCTGGTCTTATTAGGCATGCACCACCATGCCCAGCTACCCTTTTTTTTTTCCAGTAGAGGCGGGGTTTCTCCATGTTGACCAGGCTGGTCTCGAACTCCTGACCTTGTGATCCCCCCACCTCAGCCTCCCAAAGTGTTGGGATTACAGGCATGAGCAAATACGCCCAGCTGGAATATTTTTCTAAGTGATTTTATGTCATAGTAATAGGTGTGTTTCTTAATTAACACATTGAATAAGAAGACCTAATAGTGGATCTAATAAATTCTCTAATTTTCAGGTATTAATAAGCATAAGCATTATTTTGAGATATGTACAATAAGGTAATGTGATTTCAATATATCACTACTTACCATTGGTGCCAATGTCAGGGTACTATTGATTTTACTGTTGTTTGCTGCCAACATATGTTACAGAAGGCAATGCTAAATTTTAGTCGTCAGAGGTTAATAAAAATAAACATGCAATTGCTCTTTCACCCAAGATCAAAGACCCTAAATTCTGTCCACAGACCACTGAGAAGTCTGTGGGTCCAGGATAAGAAACCCTATTAATGAATGGAAACTGGAGTGCCTGGGAGTTGTGAGTCTTACACAGTTGGCTAAGCTTGTGAACTGGCAATGATTTTGTTTGAATCTACCTTGTGAATGTGAGGGGCCATGAGGATAGTTTTGGTGCAGAGGGCGGGGGGAATAGCATTTGCAGGACAACTGGGAGTGTCTTTCATGCCAAGATGGGTCTCCCTACTGTGGTTCCCCTACCAAGGAAGTTTGCCCCCACTGCTGAGGAGTCCACCTGTCAAATGGCTTCTTGCCCAACTCCCAGCCTGAAGCTCAAGATTCATCACTCAAAACTGACAAATGGGGCAGGTCTGCTGTTTATTTTTGCCTCTGGTCCTTTGGCCAGGCCACACACTCTTGGATTTGTGAATACACAGTTCTGTTCATAACCAGGGTGTCCCAACCAGAAAGTCACTGTAATTTTTGGTTTTGTTCCCATACTCCCTCCAAATGTCATTAGTCATATCCTCCTTCCCATTTCTGCCTTGAATAGTCAGTCATTATGATGAAGCCAGGCTTGTTTCAGAATTCCATGAGAACCACAGTGTCAGGCTGTGACAACTCTGGGGCTGGAAATGGAAAAGGCTGTGATCTGGGGTTGGCTGGCACTGTCCCCGTGAGTCATTATGGAAACACTGTCCCCGGATGCTGCTGAGAGGACTGGGCTGCTGGTGAGTCCATCTGTCAGATGAGATCCTGACCCCCTGACATCTTAAAACGTTCCATAATACGTGGAATGTTGGGCCTTCCGTCTGGTATCCTGGCTACATTAAAATTTGGGTTGTTTTAGTCTATTTTTGGTTCCCTTGCAGTTTCCAATGTGTTAAAAAAAACAAAATACAATTTTTTTCAGATTACAAAAATAATACATATTCATTGTACAGAAATTGAAAAAGGCAGAAAAACATACAGAAGAAAATTCTACCACCCAGAGATAAGGATTTTTAAAAAATGTGTTACATTTGCTTTCAGATGCTATTTAGATTATAGTTTATAAAATACTTTTGTAAGCTGTGTGCTTTTTAAAACTCTAACAGTACAGCTCACACAGACTGCCTTATAAAAAGCATAAAATTCTATCATTTTTTTTCTCTGGAGGAGACCTTATATGAGACCATCTAGTCTAATACACTCTTGATAAAAATGAGGGAACTGTGACCCCAAGAAGGTAAGTAACTTACTTAGGGCTCCCCAGTGCATGAACCACAGAGTCAGGAATGGGAGTCTGGATCTTTGTCTCAGCATCCTGCTGCCTTGTGACCTGCCCATGTCCTGTCAGTGTTCATCTTCAGACAAGAGCTGAAAGCACTCCGGCCTCTCTGCCTCTTGACCCGGAGGAAATGTAGATGAGTTCCCAGGCTTACTGAAGAGGACATTTGTCCCTGCTTTAGACCTTGAGTTAGCCTTGAGTTAGGGAACTGTTTAACATCTTTGAAATTTTCATTCCCTAGGGGAAAGCCTAAAATTTTAGGAAAAACAAAAGGCTCTTTCCCATGCAAAAATTATTTTTGATTATCATTTGGAAAAGAAAAATAGGCATTACTAACAACTTAATGACTTCACGAATATACCTGCTTTTAAACTTAAGAATGGTTATTTAGTAAAGTTTATAAACTCTACTAAAGTGTGTACACAATAGTATGTGTATTTTATAATATGTAGATTTTCAAGAAATGTGAATTCACCTCAGAAAGTAAGGAGGCTACATGGTATGCTATGGTATGGCATGGCATGGTAATGGTATGGTATGGTGTGGTATTGGTATGGTATGACATGACATAGTATGGTATGGTAATGGCATGGTATGATAATAGTATGATATGGCCTGGCATGGTATGGCATGGCATAGTATGGTATGGTATGGCATGGCCTGGCATGGTATGCTATGGTATGGTATGATTACGGTATGGTATGATAATGGTATGGTATGATAATGGTATAGTATGGTATGACATGGCATGGTATGATATGGTATGGTAATGGCATGGTATGATAATGGTATGGTATGGTATGGCCTGGCATGGTATGATATGGTATGGTATGGCATAGTGTGGGATGGATGGCATGTTATGATATGGTATGGCAATGGCATGGTATGATAATGGTATGGTATGGTATGATAATGGTATGATATGGTATGATAATGGTATGGTATTGTATGGCCTGGCATGGTATGATATGATATGGTATGGCATAGCATGGGATGGCATGGTATGGTCATAGTATGGTATGGTGTATAGTGTAGTCTGGTGTAAAGTGTGGTGTTGTTATATTGATAGTATAGCATAGTATAATAGAGTAAAATGAATGTACTTCAGATTTAGGTGGTCTTGGATTTAAATCCTATCTCAGCACCAATCTAATCTGGCTGTGTAATCTTGCTAACTGAGCCTCTTTGAGCTTTATTCCATTATCTGTAAAATGAGGACAGTAATAGCAGTTAACTTCAAGGACAAAAAATAGGGTCAGAGTTCAAGTGGAACATGGTTGAATAAATCGACATCTTTCACCTTGTCCTCCAGAGAATAACAGTAGTAATAGTTATCCCAAGATATAGGTACAATAAATAAAACAAGGCATTCCCATTTCCTTTTTAGAAGAAAGTAGAAAAAAGATAAGAAATGAATTTATGAACTGGTGATTGTAATATTTCTGAATTATTGATTATAATACTTGCCTATTGCTCATCTGTATTACTGTGCCAAAGAGCTCTGATGAGAAGGACAGGGATAGGTCCTCTCCATAAGTATGGGTGCCAATTCCAAAAGAAGGAACCACTGAGAGGCACACTGCCACCCCAACTGGTGACTATTTCACTCTTTACGATCTTCTCATTCTATTATTTTTAATCAAATAAAAACCAAATCTATAAAAATTACAAAATCAAATATTTCAATTAAATTGAAATACTGGGTAACATAATCAATGTTTCAGAATACACAAGGATACGGACAACAGGATGTGTTAACTTCAAGGACAAAAAAATAGGGTCAGACTTCAAGTAGAACATGGTTGAGTAAATCAACATCTTTCACCTTGTCCTCCAGAGAATCCTACAAAAGCAGCAAGGAGAATGAAAAACGCCCTATGCACTCCACTTTCAGTGAACTCAAGATAGCTAGATATTATACACAGACTCTAAAATATGTTCAAGGAATGTAAAAACAGCTTATGTTAAGCAAAAGCTATAAGAAGAATATAAAGAAAAAGGTTCAGAGAGTAGCCTGGTGGCCCAGGGTGGGGCTAGGGGTAGCAGAGCTGAAAGTGCCAATAAAAATAGGTAAGAGGGTCTACTTGAAGTGTAAATATGCATCTCCTGTTTTCAGTTCAAAAAAAGCAAGAACTATAGTAAGCAAAGCTGGGAAGCAGACACATTCTTGGACTTCATAGGATACAAAAAAGCAGAAAAAGTGGGGTTGCTGAAAGACTCACAAAGATGCTGCATATTTGCAAGAAGCAGTCTGTCTCTATGGTAGAGCAGAGAAGAAGAGTCTATGAGTTGTGAAATTTAGAAGGTTATACTGTCTTCAGTCCTCTTCTCCATACCACCTTCCTGCCAGAAACCTCTTGATCCAGGGAAACCCAAGTCATTCAAAGATGAATAATTTTTAAAATGAACTACCAAAACACAAATTTAAAGATACTGGATTTTTTTTTTAATCTTGCTGGAAAAATCAACAAGATTTGCCAAGAAACAAAGAATACTTATCAGGAAAATATTGTCATCATGAAAACAACAAAATGTTGCCCAATATGTTGCCACGAAATGTAAAGATTATTGAAGAAATTGCCTCTAAAAGTAAAACTGCAAAGCAAAAATTAAAATTAAAAAATAAAAATATTGGCCAGGCACGGTGGTTCCCACCTGTAATCCCAGCACTTTGGGAGACTGAGGTGGGTGGATCACCTGAGGTCAGGAGTTCGAGATCAGCCTGATCAACATGGTGAAACCCTGTCTCTACTAAAAATACAAAAATACAAAAAAAAAAAAAAAAAAACGCCAATGTGGTGGCAGGTGCCTGTAATCCCAGCTACTCGGGAGGCTGAGGCAGGGGAATCGCTTGAACCTGGGAGGCAGAAGTTGCAGTGAGCCGAGATAGCGCCATAGCACTCCAGCCTGGGGGCAAAACTCCATCTCAAAAAAAAAAAAAAAAAACCAAAAAAAACAAAGAAAGAAAAATCAGGGAAGAGGTGACAGAATAACAGGAATAAATGAATCATATGAAGAACTTGGGAAATAAATAGAATAACAGCGAAAGGACCATAGAATTAAGACAAAATGGACAGGAACATAAAAGAGAAGACACAGTACTGATAGAGTAAAAATGAGAACAATGAGCAGATGAAATGGACATAAAGTTTTTCAAAAGATGAAAGAGAAAATGTTAGACATGGAAGACAAGCAAAGGCTATCCAACACAGACAAACTTCAGAAAACCAGGAGATGCTTGAACATAGCATCTACCTAACTACAGTTCTAAGGCTAAAACAAATGTGGCGATTAGCATGTCAGATCAGAAAATGTGTCTCATAATCTGCTGAGATGTTAGAAATGACACAATTCCAGATCAGAAAAGAGAAGGGAGGAAAAGGTGGAAGGTAGAATATGCTTACTAATCGACTCCTTTGTAGCAGCAGAAATCAAAGGATATCACTTAAGGTTGAATATCAAATAAAAGATTTATAGGCATATCAAATTGTACAAAGATAAACATAAGAGAGATAACATTGACTAAAATTACATGATCAATGAAAGGAAAAAGTAGGGAAGGAGGAGGAAATATGCTAATTTCATTATTGCTCATAATAGGGGCCTGATAACAATCCAAAGTAGAGAACTAAGAGCATTATACGAAGTTATAATTACAAAGGTAAACATCAAACATGCAAACCTGCCTAAATTGCAGAAAAATCTTGCACACAAAGCAAGAGAATAAGGTGAGTAGTGAATGACTTCAATAGAGAAAGTAAGCATAATATAAAATAATATGAAGTACTGAGATCACACATATCTGTCACTGTAAAGCAGCTTAACTTACCTATAAAAAAAAGAGTTTCAGGTTGAATTACAAAATTAAACCCAACTCTTTTTGGTGTTTTTGAGACAGAGTCTCACTCTATTGCCCAGGCTGGAATGCAGTGGCCCAATCTAGGCTCACTGCAACCTCCGCCTCCTAGGTTCAAGCAATTCTCGTGCTTCAGCCTCTTGAATAGCTGAGAATACAGGTATACACCACAATGCCTGGCTAATTTTTTGTATTTTTAGTAGAGACAGGGTTTCGCCATGTTGCCCAGGCTGGTCTCCAACTCCTGAGCTCAGGCAATCCACCCGCCTCAGCCTCCCAAAGTGCTAGGATTATAGGCGTGAGCCACTGTGCCCAGCCCAACTCTGTTTTTATGTACGGAAAGAGTTAAAGCAAAAAGTAAAAAGAGAAGTTTTCCTGCTGGCCTGTGATGGAGTAGCAGGAACAAACTTACTGTCCCACCATCAACAACTAGAAAACTGGACCACATATTTCAAACAATGGCTTTCTGATATCGGGCAATTGGACAGCACAGGCCTGTGATCCCTCAGAGAAGGAAAATAAATGAGGTGAGCCCGACGATTGTCCCACTCTGCCTGGAGACAGTTTCTAGACCACTGGGGCAAAGGGAGGGCATAGAGCGAGCCCAGGAGCCTCGCTGAGCTAAGGAGATGGAGTTTTCAGTTAAGGACACTGATGAGAAATCCGGGAAAACAGCCATTCTCATACATTTCCACTAGGAGCGTAAACTGGTAAAAATCTTTACGGTGGCCGCTTCGTCAATATCTGGCAAACTGACTCTTTGAGTTAGTAATCTCATGTCTGGGAATTTATCTTACAGATACATGTGCACAGGTGGAAAATGATATATATACAAAGTTACAGCAGCATTGTAATATTATTTGTACAAGAAAAATTCTGGAAGAATGCGAGTGTCTATTAATAGGAAGCTGGCTAAACAAAATATAACACATTGATACAATGGAATAGTGGGTATCAAAAAGTGCCAGTATATACAACAATCCTAATAAAATATTAGCACCTCACATCCGTTAGTTTATTAAAAACAATATATTACCCCTAACTAAGGATAGAGTTTGTTCCAATTAAAGGAGAAAAAAAAAAAAAGATTCTCCTGAGAGACACAGAGAATTCTGTTGACAAAATTCATGTCTGTTCTAGCTAAAATCAGAAGGGAATTTTTCCTTCTAAAATCAGATGGAAAGTCTTATTAACTTGATTAAGGGTATGTGATATTTACTGGTGCTTTTCTCCAATACTTCTAGTTTTCCTCTTCCCAAGCACAATACATGGTATAAGAAAGATTAACCATCCATTGAAAAAAAATTGAATTAGGCTCCTGTTTTGCACTACAATTAAGGCTGAGGCAGGAGAATCGCTTGAACCCGGGAGACAGAGGTTGCAGTGCGTCTAGATCATGCCACTGCACTCCAGCATGGGCGACAGAGTGAGAGAAAACTAGCAAATAATGGGGGGATAATGCAGAAAAATATGTTTATAACAACTTCTGATGGTATTATCAAGCAAGATTCATCCTCAACAATCCATACCAAAAATGATTAGTATAGTTGCCTGCATAAAAATGTATTCCTCTGTACCAAAAGAGAATGTATTCAAAAGTTAAAATATAAGAATAGACTGTGGGGGTGGGGAGGGGAGGAGTGGAGAGAGAATGGGGGAACGGAGGAGATCATTGGTCAAAGATGACAAGATTTCAGTTGGACAGGCTAAATACCTTTTGGAGATCTATCACAGAGCAGGGTGACTATAGTTAATAAGAATGTATTGCATGTTCCCAAACTGCTCCATTTCAAATGTCTCGTCACAAAAAATGATAAGTGGGGTGATATGCTGATTAGCTTGATTTAATCATTCCACATTGTATACCTATATCAAAACATGACATTGTACCCCATACAAATATGTATGATCCATCAACTAAAATAATATTAAAAATAACATAGACCGAGTGAAAATATTTCAACAGAAATATTTTTGACCCTGTCTCAAAACAAATAAAATTGAGAGTCTGTTAATATTCAGGGTTAGTGAAAAGGAGGGGAAACAGTTACTTTTTCACTGTTGGTAGAGAAAGGACTGCAGTCTAGACCAACCCTATCTGATGGAACTTTCTTTGATAATAGAAATGTTCTCTCTGTACTCCTGAATAGAACAGCAGCTAGCCACATGTGGTTAGTGAGTACTTGAAATATAGCCAGTCTGACTGAGGAACTGAATTTTAAATTTTACTTCATTAATTCAAATTTAGATAAACAAGCTGGGCGCGGTGGCTCACACCTGTAATCCCAGCACTTTGGGAGGCCGAGGCTGGTGGATCACCTTAGGTCAGGAGTTCGAGACCAGCTTGGTCAACATGGTAAAATCCTGTCTCTACTAAAAATACAAAAATGAGCCAGGCATGGTGGTGCCCACCTGTCATCCAAGCTCATCAGGAGGCTGAGGCAGGAGAATCACTTGAATCTGGGAGGCAGAGGTTGCAGTGAGCCAAGATCATACCGCTGCACTCCAGCCTGGGCGATAGAGGGAGAGAGAAAGACTGTCTCAAAAATAAAACAAACAATTTTAGAAATCCCAATACACACCTAGGTTCCTTGACATTTACTTTCTCCATCCCACCATTCTTTAAAAAGTTTATTTTGATTATGAAGTTTCTGAGGCACAGAAACTACAGAAAATAATATCACATACATCTACAGAGCCTCTACTTCCCAGATGTAACAGATGTTGATCTTTTACTTTGTTTCTTTCAGATCTTTGTGTGTATGTTTTCACGTAAGCAGAAACAGCTGAGCCCCTCCCCTCTGTTCCTCTTTCCTCTCTTTTTCCTTTGCACTTTAGGGAATTTCTCTCTCCTGAAGTTAGTATTTACCACCTGATTTTTACTCTAAATGCATCTGTTAAGCAATCTAGAGTCCCAATTTAATGATTTAAACGATTAATTAAAAGTTGAAATAATATACAATCCTGATGACCAATTTTTTAAAAATGTCTTTAGTAAGCAAAGAAAAAAAAACTTCTTAAAACAAAGAAATGTCCATTCAAGGGGGATTTGGTGGGATACAGGGGTCTTATTCACAGGGAGGATAGTTTCTGCCTTGCACATAAACCCACTTTCTGTAGAAATAACCACTGGACCGTAGCCCATTTACCAACTCATCTCAAAATTTTAAGCACGGGCATCATCCACCACACAACCCACAACGTATGCTCCACAGAATGTCCGACAGCTGAGTGATCAAGGTATCCACCGCTGGTCTACAGCATTCATGGGTGGACCTGCTAGTGGCTGCTGGCCTGCTTGCCTGAGGCCAGGGACAGCTGTGACCTATAGGTGAGGCCCCTGTGGTTATCCAAATCCCTTCCTGTCCTTTGGATAGCTGGCCCTGGCTTCTTTTTTGTGACATGCCCTGGGGTTTGTAGCGGCTATGCTGACAGGTGCTCCAGCACCTGTTGGGCCAAGGACTGGGCTGTTGCATGTCACCTGACATTAGACATGATGAGTTGCCTAGGTCCTTACACTTCTTCTGTAACAAGGATTTCTGTTTCCCTGGAGTGGCTCTTCTGATTCAGCCATTACCTCCAACTCCTATAGAGACTCCCCTAGGGCTTGTGAATGCACTGGCTGCTGCACAAGATCTGATCACTGCCTTGATAAGCATTTTTCGGGGAGCTCCCTGTACAAGCCTTGCAGTAGTTTCATGAGAACTGCATGAAAGTGGTGAGATTTGCTCATGGGTTAGACGTAGAGAAAAGAAAGGGAAGAATCAGGATAATGGCCGTGTTTCCAGATTGAGCAACTAGCTGAATAGGTTGCTGCTTCCTGAGACCTGGAAGCCTGGGGAGGAGGGTCAGGGTTGGATTAAGAGGTAAAATCAAGTTCAGATTTCAACATATCCAGACTGAGAAGAGGCTGAGGTATAAAATGGTCACTCTGAGCAAGAGGGCAGCAAGCTTACTAAGGAAATGTAGTCAGATTGCCACAGGCATTGGGTGCCCATTTAAAATTTCTTTCTTATCTTTTCTTTCTTTCTTTTTTTTTAGATGGAGTCTTGCTGTCACCCAGGCTGGAGTGCAGTGGCGCGATCTTGGTTCACTGCAACCTCCACCTCCCGGGTTCAAGCAATTCTCTCACCTCAGCCTCCCGAGTAGCTGAAATTATAGGCATACACCACCACACTGGCTAATTCGTGTATTTTTGGTAGAGACAGGGTTTCACCATGTTGGCCAAGCTGGTCTCGAACTCCTGACCTCAAATGATCTGCCCGCCTTGGCCTCCTAAAGGGCTGGGATTACAGATTATAGGCATGAGCCACAGCACCTGGCCCCATTTAAGGTTTAAAATTATGAATTAAATGCCAAACTGTGTCCAGCCATTTTCAGCTACTTAGGTGCAGTCCTCAAGAGGGCAGATGGAGAGCTCATCACGTTAGGGTGTTGCCAGCTCATTATTTTGAAGGCAGAGAAGGGCAAGAGAATAGAGGCCATTTGCAGGGTGCAGCTACAGTGATAGCGGTAGAGACTGCAATGCATCCACCCAGGTCATTTTCCTCTCCTTCCTTCCTGCATTTCCCTGATTTTCTTGCAGGTAGGCGTGGCCACAGGACTGGTGCTAGCCAGTGGAATGGGAACAGAAGTCCTGAGGGCCACTCCTAAGCCTGGCACATTAAAACCTTCCAGATGTGTCTTTCCATGCTCTTGTCCCTGTTGAGCTGTTTTGGTGACCTCAGGGGGAACCGTGGAAGCTGCTGTTGAAGATGGCACAGTTCCAGTCAGTTTGTGTTTCTGAGGCCTGTGTGAGGCCACTCCTCTACCACACTCATATCCACCTTACCCTGACACCTGGGAGCTAGATTAAGTGAGCTAGAAATTAATTCCTCCTACCTTGCGCCATTACACATTTGGTATATTTGTTACTAAAGGCATGCCTGCCCCAACTCGTACAGTGACAGGTCATGTCAGAGAGTGAAGAAGGTGTGGAAACTAATGAATCAGAGGGCCACATGGGGGTCCATCTCTTCTACTGAAACCACAGAGAGCTGGGTAGCTCATCTCGAGAAACTAGGGCAGTGGTTCTCAACCCTGGCTGCACATTAAAATCACCTGAGGACCCTTAAAAAACCCTGAGGCTGGCCAGGCATGGTGGTTCACACCTGTAATCCCAGCACTTTGAGAGGCCAAGGTGGGCAGATCACAAGGTCAAGAGATCGAGACCATCCTGGCCAACATGGTGAAACCCCATCTCTACTAAAAATATACAAATTAGCTGGGCATGGTGGTGCACACCTGTAGTCCCAGCTACTGGGGAGGCTGAAAAGGAGAACACTTGAACCCGGGAAGTGGAGGCTGCAGTAAGTTGAGATCATGCCACTGCACACCAGTCTGGTGACAGAGCGAGACTCCTTCTCAAAAAACAAAACAACAACAACAACAAAACCCTGAGGACCAGGCTGCACCAAGACCAATTAAATCAGAAGATCTGGGGAAAGGGTGAGCCCCTGGTATTTTTAAAACCTCCCTAATTGATTCCAAGGCTCTGCTAAAATAGAGAGCTACAAAACTAGGATGAATACCTAGGGAACCAGATTCATCGATCTTTGTCCAGTGGGATTTTACAGCCATTTTATAATGAATACGGCACTTGTAGGAGCCTCATAGCTGAGTGAGGGAACTCTGCATCCAAGCCTTAGCCAACACCAACAAGGGGGTGACCATGCTTAAGATCCAGAGCTAAGTGGAGATCTCAGGGGATGCCAGCTGGTTACAGAGAATGACCGTGGACCAGCATCCTCCTCCCTCTACTCTAATACAGGTCAGGAGCAGACTAGAAAAGGGAGGATTTTTTTTAATGGAGACAAAATCTCCCCCTGTGCCCCAGGCTGGAGTGCAGTGGTGTGACCTCAGCTCACCACAACTTCCGCCTCCCAGGTTCAAGCGATTCTCCTGCCTCAGCCTCCCAAGTAGCTGGGATTACAGGTGCCCACCACCACGCCCAGCTAAATTTTGTAATTTTAGTGGAGATGGCGTTTCACCATGTTGGCCAGGCTGGTCTTGAACTCCTGACCTCAAGTGATCCGCCTGCCTTGGCCCCCAAAAGTACAGGGATTACAGGCGTGACCCACTACTTCTGGCCAGATTCTTGAATTAGATAAGATTCAATTTGCAATAACCCACTTTGCCCCCAGTTTGCTGAGATTTACATTACCTGCTATCAGGAGGAATAAAAACATCACATTGAGACAGTGGGTTGCATGACTTGAGAAACAGGTACGTGCTCACCTGCATTTTAATCATGAGCATTTTGTTTTGTTTTATTTTCTTTTTTTCAATTTAAAAGCAGACACTGTTTAATAACTGGCCAGATTAGAAAAAATCCTGGTAGACACCTTAGTTCATCCGCCTAAGAAACCTATTGATTTGGTCTTCCCTGTTGCCAGCATCTCCACCTTCTGCAAAAATGGGTGGTCTTTTTCTTTATTTTACCTCATGGAGAGGACAATTTGAAGAGCCACAGGAAGTTATTAGCTTCTTTGAAGTGTTTTTTGACAGTATAGATCTAATGAATCAGATCCTCCGTGAAGGTGATGCCATATTTACCAAGAGATCCAGCAATCAACATGTTATCTGCCAAGGCAATTTGCTTATTGATTTTGCCATAACCATGCTTGTAGATTAGTTCATTTACTGACTTCAGGCTTGGCTACCCCCATGCAATATGTGGTTCTACAGTCCTCAGCATGTTAATTGAAGCCTTGCTGTGCTTAACAAAGGTTCCATTCAAGATTTGACAAAGGCAAAGAAGCTACAACACCTTTCAGACCTTTGGGCTCACTCACACCACTGATACCTCTGATCCTGACGACAAACGCCAATTTGGGTTCTGCAGATACTTAGAAGTTGCCAGCTTTTTTTTGCCATCTAAGCCATTCGAGTTTCGGTTCTGTACATCTGTCTGTATTTCCTGTGATAGTGCTTCACTTTTTCATAGATAAGTTTCCTCCTTGCCTTTCAAAGCATCTTTTAGGCAAACTTCTTTCTCAGGCACTTGATCTTCTGCTCTGCAAAATTCCTTGGCTTTTTCTTAAGGGTTTTGGGCACAGCAGGAACCTTCTTCGCTTTGATACCTACAGGGTTCCAGTAGACAAGAGAGCATTAAAAAAATTTTTTTTTCAATGTAAAAGCAGCCTCTGTTGTCATCTCTATGACTCACTATAATGGTGGTGATTTCAGGCTCTGGTCCATCAGCAAGAAAGAGATTTTTGTGGCAATTGGTACCCAAACCACTGGTCCAGTTCATGCCCTGATCCTTTCTTGGATGTTACCCAAATTTTTGGCCCTGGTTAGCTAGCTTGCAGTCAGAATTCAGTGTAAACCCATCCCCGCAGCTGGCAGGTAACTCAAGAAGTCTATGCCTGTGTCCATGTCTGAGTCACCTTTTTTTTTTTTAGATCTCAGCTCACTGCAGCCTTCGCCTTCCAGGTTCAAGTGATTGTCTTGCCTCAGCCTTCCGAGTTGCTGGGAGAACAGGTGCATGCCACCACATCTGGCTAATTATTTTTTTTTCTTTTTTGTATTTTAGTACAGACGGGGTGTGGTGGTACATGCCTGTAATACTTGGGAGGCACGCACCACCACACCCAGCTAACTTTTATATTTTTAGTAGAGACAAGGTTTCACCATGTTGGCCAGGATGGTCTCGCTCTCCTGACCTCATAATCCGCCTGCCTTGGCCTCCCAAAGTGCTGGGATTACAGGCGTGAGCCACCGTACCTGGCATGAATCATCTTTATTTCCTTCACTGAACTAACCACAAATGCTTTTTGCTTATTGTAGACATTCAGAATTACCAACAGATTAAAGGATAATAGAAACCATAATAATAATAATAACAAGACTTGCTCCACTCATTCAATGGCATTGCTCATACTTGAGGGCTCCTCTAGCTGCCATTTTTACTTTAAATAAATTTGGCTATAACTTTAAAGAAGAGTTTTTAATTGTCTCTTTAATTTCTTAATCTTTTACGCAGCCTTTTTTACATGCTGATGTTTTCTAAATTTTCTTTTGTTATATGTATATGTTTGTATTTGTATAAATAAAAAGGAACATAAAGAAAAACAATTCAGGCCAGGTGTGGTGGCTCACGTCTGTAATCTTAGCACTTTGAGAGGCCAAGATAGGTGGATCACCTGAGGTCAGGAGTTCGAGACCAGCCTGTCCAACATGGCAAAACGCCATCTCTACTAAAAATACAAAAATTAGCTGGATGTGGTGGTGCACACCTGTAATTCAAGCTACTTAGAAGGCAAAGGCAGGAGAATCACCTGAACCCGGGAGGTGGAGGTTGCAGTGAGCTGAAATTGCACCACTGCACTCTGGCCTGGGTGACAGAATGAGACTCTGTCTCAAAAAAAAAAAAAAAAGAAAAAAAGAAAAACATTTCAAATAGTCCATACTCTTACCACCCTGATAATACTTGTCAAAAACGTTTAAAAGTGCATGCAAATGTACATGGTTAGAATGTTTAAACAGCATGTGAGAGTATGAGATGCCACAAGAAAGGTGCCTGGGACACTCACCTTTACCCTGCCCTCAGCTCCTTTCCCCATAGCAATGATGTAAGTGACTATTATTCCTCTCAGAAAGTGAAATGTCTATGTCAAGATGAAATTGAATATATATATATATATATATATATATATATACACATACATAGATTGACAAATATAGAAAGAGACATATACAGTTAGATATTTGTAATTTACATAGAAAGAAGCCTATCATTCACAGTGCTCTCTAACTTGCTTTCTTCAAAGATCATATCTTAGAGATTATTCCATATCAACATCTACGGACTAACTTTATTTTTTTTTAACAGTAGCAGAATATTCTATAGAGTGACTACGATGTAATTTATAAAACAGTTTTCTCCTAGACTTTAAAAAGTTTTCAGATTCTTGCCATTATGAACAATGCTGCAACCAATATCCTCGTAGCTCCTCTGTCTTGGCAAAGTTTTGTGGGTAAATTTTTCTATGTTAAACTTGAATTTGTGTTTAAAATATCTCAAGAGCTAATATATGATTTGAATAATAAAAACTGCACATTCTGGCCATCAGAGAGGTGTAGCACTGAGATTAACTATCATGAGAGGAAGAGAAGAGTGATTGGCCTTTCTGCATCTCCAACTTCTAGAGCCAACATGAGCAGAGGCAATCAGTCAAAGAAAGCTACCCACTTTTCTTTACTTTTAAAGTCAACACTCAACACATCAGTGATGTTTGTCCCTGGGTGACCAGAAATGGCCCAGGGACTCGTGAATTCCAAGCAGTTTTTCTCAACCTCAAGTTCACCCACTGCATCTGCCATTTTGTCTAAGCAAGGAGGGGATCCAGGCAAAAGGAGATGAAGGAATGGCTGCTGTGAAACCTGCTGCTGCCTCATACCTAGCCTGAGAGAGCCTGAGAATGCATATTGAAAAACCGCTTAGCATTTACTCTTTAACAGAAAAGTAGAATATAAACACATGTGAAATTCCCACCAAGCCAAAAGGGTCTTCTAGTTTCCCTTCTTGGAGGAAGAGATTTGTTTGGGGAAGGATTTTTCATCCTTGGCACTGATGACACGTTGTACTGGATGATTCTTTGTTGCCCATGGGGAAGCGCTGTTCTGTGCATAGAGGGATGTTTAGCAGCATCTCTGGCCTCTACCCACTAGCACCCACTCCCCCCTCACCCTCAGTGGTCTCTAGACATTACCAGATGTCTCTGTTGTTGAAAACCACTGGTCTGGGAGCACATACACACATACACATACATATTTGTGTCATAGTTATAGTAGCTGAATACTATTCTCTTATATGATTATACTGTAAATTATTAACTCAATCTCACTTTGATAGCTATTTACTTCTTTTTTGAATTATTTTGTATTCTAAACAGTTCTGCAAGCAATATATTCTGCAAGGGACAATTCTTAGATGTAGAATTGCTGGGTCAAGGCTATGCACATTTGACATTGTGATAGATATTAACCAAATTGCCTTCTAAGGAGAATGCACCAATATTCACTCACTAACAATGTATGAGGATGCCTCTTTCTATATGCCCTTGCCAACTCAGCATGTTAACAAACCTTTTCATGTTTTTTAATCTGAAAGGTGAAAAATGGGGTTTTTCTGTCACAGCTCTGCTGCTGTGCTCAGTTCTAGAACAGGTATTCTAAAGAGAAGTTGCTCAAAAATGCACTCTTGTATAGATCCAAAGACCAGAACAGAGAATTCTGGAGAATTCTGATAAAGCGCTTCAGTTTCTTTTTTCTGTTTTTAGGTTAAGCAAAATCCAACTTATCTCAGCTGCTGGAAATTGCAAATGATTCTCAAGGAGAGACCCAGCCCCTTGAAGCTGTGTGCTTAATTCACACAACATGCCAGAGCATGATTTCTGGAAAGGCTTTTTGCATTCCTGTAGATCCGTATATGATAAATACTTTTATCATTTTCTGTGGCGTTCACCATCATGGTGCTGAGAGGTGCTGTCTGCTTTCATCTATGTGCTGAATTACAGATATACATGATCAAATAAAGTCAAGACAAGAATCAAGCCTCATAAAAATCTTGCCTACAGCATGTACCCAAAAAAGTCAGCCGTGCCAAGGCTATGCAGGCCAAGTGAAGCCAGAAGTTGTGCAATTACCCAGAAGAGGTTGAAATTTCTGACAAAAACAGGGACCTCATTGAAAATGTAAGCATAAAATGAATCTTCATTAAAAGGTGGAAAAAAAAGCTGCTTCAATACTTTGCTAATGTGAACACTGAAAATCGTGGTTTCTGACCTCCGGTATGTACTTCATCTGTGAAGCCCAGGGTGAAATAGATTTTCCATTCCCTGATTTTCTGGGTTGGTCACTTTGGCTCTAACTTAAACCAAGTTTTTGAATCAGACCAGAGTGTTCCACACTTTGCCGTTGCCTGATTGAAGACAAAGTTCTATTCTTTCACTCAGGGCTCACATATGGGAAGCCTACTATGTGTCAGGTCCTCAGCCAGGCTCTGGGGAAGGTACTCATGAGGAAAACATCACGGCTGCTGGCCTGACCTTGCATCAGAGAAGATCTGAGAAGAGAGGCTGGGGACCAGCAGAATAGAGGAGCTTTGCGGGTGTGTGCGGTGGTCCCCACGCCACCGGCAGGAGCTCTTGGGGTTTATTGGTCCAGTCCGGTCTGAAATTAACTGACCAGTGCAAAGGGCTTTTGGCTACCGTCAGTAAAGTAATCAGACTGTGAGTTCTGATCACCTCTTGTTTACTCTTTTGGTGAAGGAGGGATACCTTGCTCTAATTAATGTGAGATGGCCAAACACAGGAGACTTCACAGTGGGGAGGTGAGGTTGGCATCAGTTTATTAGTCACACATCCTCACAGCCTTGGGGAGGAGGATACCGCATACCATGTGGGGCCACATGGGGGTTACACTTGGGGCTGAAGGAACCAGCAGGGGCTGTGGGAATCAGGCCTTGTAGCAACAAGAGGGTGAGGTGTCTCCAGGTTCCTGCAGGAGGATGTCATTGGCTTGTTTTGATAATTTTACAGGGTGGCAGTGACATGGAACCTATTAAATTTAGGTCTGGATGGTGTGCAGCTGGTCTGGCTGATAGGGGAACTAGCTGGGTGAGGAATCTTTCCCACTGAGTGGGGGGCATATCTGGAGAGTGAGAGCAGAGGGTACTCAGGGTGAGGCCTTTGGGATCTCACGAGGGTCAAAGAGGGTCAAGGCAGCAGCACATGACATTTCAGGCCTTACAATATAGTCCGTTACATTTCTTATTGACAATTTTCCTTCTCTATCTCTTCCAATAGTAGCCCAGGATTATCTTTGAGGATATGGACCAAATTTCTGCCAACTTCAGCCTGAATACAAGCATACAATCAACACTTGCTGGACAACTGTTGTGATATTTTCTTTTTGTGTGTCTGACACACAGGCCTCCTTCTTCTGATAATAGCATCTCAATTTGGGGAAAATAACCCTCCTCACTCTCAGTCCATGCGCCCCTGAGGTTTTGATGAGTTTGAGTACCCTTCCAGGACTCCAGGGGTGGGTGAGTCACCCAGACACGACCAATCAGAGCACTCTATCTCCCTGGCCATGGTGATTGGTTGAGAGAGACATGTGACCTGGGCCAGGTTCAACTCTGGGACTTTGCTAATGAGAATGTAAAATAAAGATCTTTTTTGAGGGAGATTGCAAAGCTGGAAACTCTAAGATCAGAGTTGTTAGAGGACCAGCTGTAAAGAGGGCCTGCATGGGGGTGAAGGCCACACAGAGGGGCACAGAATGTGGTGGTGTATGGGGGGCAGGATCTGAATGGATGATGTCATTTCCGCTTCTAACTCAGCAGTGCTGGGATTGGAAATATCCCTGAACCTTTCAGTCAAACAAATTAATACATTCTTTCTTTTTTACTTTTTGGCTTAAGTTGGTTTGATGGGTTCCTGTTACTTGTGGCTAAAAAACTAATAGACAGCCAGGGCCAGGCACAGTGGCTCATGACCACAATCCTAGTACTTTGGGAAGCTGAGGTAGGTGGATCACTTGAGGTCAGGAGTTCCAGACCAGCCTGGCCAACATAGCAAAACACCATCTCTATCAAAAATACAAAAATTGGCCGGGTGTAGTGGCACACACCTGTAATCCCAGCTTCTAGGAAGGCTGAGGCAGGAGAATTGCTTGAACTCAGGAGGCAAAGGATGCCATGAGCCGAGATAGAGCCACTGAACTCCAGCCTGGCAGATACAGCGACACTTCATCCCCCCTTAAAAAAACAAAACAAGCAAACAAAACCTAATAGACAGTCAGAAGTAGATTCACTTGCACCTTTTAAACAGGAAGGAAGCAGTTTGTACTAACCCTGCTTATGATTCAATCTACTACTTCTTCCTGGTTATCCTGCTCAGGTAACAACAATGCAACGACCACCTTCCAATGGCACAAAACCACCCCTTGCCCCCAACCTTGCTCCAGCAGCGCTTGTGCTCTTTCTGTTCTTTCAACAAAATAACCTCTCTCCCACTTCGGGAACTGGCTTATTCCCTCTGCCTGAAATACTCTTCTCCAGGTCTTAATCCGGCCACTTAACTTAAATGTCACTGCCTCAGAGAAGCCTTTCTACAAACACAGCTAAGGCACTGGCCCAGTTACTCTATCTCCTGATCATGTGATACTTTCATCATAGCTCTTATCACCATCTGACATTTTCTTGTTGGTGCATTTTTTATTGTCTGTCTATCCCCATGACTGCAAGCTTCATGGAAACATAGATCTTCTCTGTATTTCCAGGTTGAACAGTGCCTGGCTTACAGTAGGGGCTCAGAAGCTTGCGGAAGGAATCAGTGAACGACCACACATGTAACTATTATTTATGTTGGTACATGTAGCTTATGGAGGTGCTTTAAATAACCTTGAATAAGGCTATCTTACTCAAGGTTATCATCTTTTATGATAACCTTTAATCATCATCTTTTATATGCAGGAAAATTGAGGTTTGGAGAGGTTGAGCAACTTGCCCAACGTAACACATGCAGGAAATGGTAAGAGATGTGATTTAAACAGAGGAACTTTTGACTCCAAAATTTGTGCTCATTCCTTTTCAGTCACTCCCAGATTCGTCTCCAATCTCAACATTTGAAAATTCTAACAGATATAAATCCTTGCTAGATTATGAGTTGCAATCTGGAAATGATTTGTGTTCTGTCTGCAGCCATCACAGAGAGAACTGACCATTCTCTCTGTACAAGATCTTCAGGGACATCCAGACCCAGAAGTGGTCTAAATGGACATCTTAATAGGCATGGTAGAGTCTGATAATGCCTGGAATGCATTTCAAAAGAGATTGCTGAAGGGAAACTAAAGGGTTCTTGGTAGGAGAGGTCAAGCCTTTAGAAGAAATTCTGTGACAAAAATACGCAGGCAAAGGGAACAGTAGACAGAGATCATGATGGCTACATATGCAAGGGTCGATGTGCGTGGGATATCGGGAGATGTGTGAAATGCAGCCTCTCTTTGGATATAATTTAAAAAGTGAAAAGAAAATATACTCAAGGTTTGGGACTACTGTAATTGACAGGTGAATATATTGTTGGTTGTGGAGAGAATCACAAAGTCTGAATAAACTCTGTACGGTAGAAAAAATATAGCAAAATGACAACATATAATAGAAATTGAAAGACTTATTTGAAGTTCAATTGTGTAAAACATCCAGCTGTCAAAGATTTGATTTCTTATATTTTAAAAGTTTATTTAATCTTTAGGTAGACTTCCACATGTAAGAATATAAACTGAGCAAAGAAAAGCTCTTTTATCTGCTTCTTTGAGAATCTGAATTCATCCTTTTCATCATTAGCCATTCAAGAATAAAAGCCCATGTGATATTAAAATAAGAAAAGTGAAAACACCCCTTTCAATGCCTGAAAAGGATGTAATGGGTCACATTATACATGTCCATGTGTCAGTTTCTGATGTTTAGGAATAGCTGCATGGTGGACATGGAACCCTGTGGCTTTGTGTAATAATTGCAAACATTTTGTTATTTTCTGTGATTTCCCTCCTCAATTCAGCACATTAGTCACCTTAACACATTCATACTTATAAACATTTTCCAATGGTCTTAATAGTGCCCAAACTGAAGTTGAATTTACCATTGTAAGATATTGTAAAAATACTTTATACCAGATATATTAACTCCATATGAGGGTTAAAACTGGGTAACTGAGTAAAGCACAGAATACTAAAATATGTTATCACTTAATTTTTTTATCCTGAAATAATGTTAGACCTACCAAAAGTTTTAAAGATGGTGCAGAGATCTGGGCACAGTGGCTCACACCCGTAATCCCAGCACTTTGGGAGGCCGAGGTGGGCAGATCATGAGGTCAAGAGATTGAGACCATGGTGAAACCCCGTCTCTACTAAAAATTAAAAAACTAGCTGGGTGTGGTGGCGCGTACCTGTAGTCCCAGCTACCCAGGAGGCTGAGGCAGGAGAATCGCTTGAACCCAGGAGGCGTAGGTTGCCTCGAGCCTGGTGACACAGCAAGACTCCATATTAAAAAAAAAATTGTGCAGAGAATTCATTGAATGCTTCCATAAGGATAGTATGATTATCAAAATCAGGAAACTAACATTGATATTTGAAATAACACTATTGTATACTCATATACTACAGACCTTATTCAAATTTCACCAGTTTTCCCATTTCTGTCTCTTTTCTGCACCAGGATCTAATATAGAATCCCATTTTACATTTAGTGATCAGGTCTCCTTGATTTCCTCCACTCTGCAACAGTTTTAATGAGCATTGTTCAGTTATTCTGTAAAATATCCCCACAATTGCAGTTTGTCTGATGTTTTCTTATGGTTAGATTCAGGTTACACATTTTTAGCAAGAATACCAAAGAAGTGAGATGCCCGTCTCGCTGTATCTTATGATGGCGTACGTGATATCGATATACTTCATTACTGAGGATGCTAGCCTTGTTCACTTGCTTAAGGTGGTGTCTGCTGGGTTTCTCTACTGTAAAGTTACTACTTTTCTCTTTGTAATTAATAAATATCTTGTAGGAAACTACTTTGAGACTACGCAAATGTCCTGCTTCTCATCATCCTTTCACCCATTGCAACAATTATTAATGGTGGTGTCTGCCTAATGATGGCTTTGTATTCTCCTTATTCCTTCTACCTTTTTTAGTTGGAATTCTTCTGTAAGGAAGATCTGTACCTTCTCTCTCACTTATTTATTCATTTAATTATTTATTCATATCAGTACAGGCTCATGAATATTTATGTTATTACTTTTGACATGGCCCCATCATTTTTTGAGCACTTCCTTGTTTTCTGGTACCATGAGTTCATCTTGCTTTTTTCTTCTCTCAGTCCTGGAATCAACCATTTCTGTAAGGAGCCACAGTTCCTTTTATTGTAAAACGCCACTTATTACAGATCTGGGCATCTATTGTAGAACTTGCAATAGAAAAGGAGTGTACAATTTTCTCTCTCTGGCACACAGACATTAGGGATCTGAAATCTAAAGAACTTTCCATGAACAGAACAAAGCAGATTCTGGTTTTATCTTTAGGTTTAATTAATAGTGTAGAATTTTTGATCATCTGAAATAGTTACAAGTCACTAGATCTTTGATGTAACAAGTAAGACATAGTTTCTTACATGTGGCATTTCTCAACAAGAGACAAGTCTTTATACAAAGTTAAATCTGGAGTGAGAATTTACTAGTAATTCGGGGTGAGAGATTAAAAGCCTTCAATTTTTAATTATTTATTTTCATACAAGATTGAGATATGGAAATATTTATTGAGATACTTTGCTTGGTTCACACCATACTTTAAAAATATCAACTTTGTGTAAGTGTTGGAGACAGAAGATTGAAGATGACATGGTTCCTGCCTTCCAGTGGCTCACAAAATTCCTTCAAAGCTCATTTTATCCCAATCACTCATTTGCTCTAGTTTTCCCTGGTTCCGGTGAACTTACTTTCTTCCTTGATGAAACCATTCTTCTCCCTGACCTCCGCCCTCTGGTCATCTTCTACTTCATAAGTCATTTCCCTTTTTCTTTAGCCCATATGCCTCAACTTCAAAAATCTGCTTAAATTTTTCTTCCGGGTCGCGTGTGGTGGGTTGTGCCTGTAAGCCCGGCACTTTGGGAGGCTGGGGCTGGTGGATCACCTGAGGTCAGGAGTTCGAGACCAGCCTGGCCAAAAAGGCAAAACCCTGTCTCTACTAAATATACAAAAATTAGCTGGGTGTGGTGGTGGGCACCTGTAATCCCAGCTACTCGGG
The DNA here is from genome assembly GCA_963573385.1 of Cacajao melanocephalus. Taxonomy (NCBI): domain Eukaryota; kingdom Metazoa; phylum Chordata; class Mammalia; order Primates; family Pitheciidae; genus Cacajao; species Cacajao melanocephalus. The sequence goes on along the minus strand of CAUYLG010032540.1, from coordinate 38,503 downwards.
AGGCTGAGGCAGGAGAATCGCTTGCAGCACGGATGCGGGTGTTGCGGTGAGCTGAGATGGCGCCATCCACTCCAGCCTGGGGGACAGAGCGAGACTGCATCTCAAACAAACAAACACAAAAAAAAACCAAAACTTTTTTTCCTCCTCCAAGAAGTCCCCTGCTAATGTGTCCAGTCTCATCCAGTTGTAACTTTCTCCAGCTCCTGAGGCTTAGGAGATATTGTCCCACAGGCATCTCAAATTCAACACAAGCGGAATGGAACTAATCTTATTTCTTTCTGTCCAGCCCCAGCTCCTTCCATCTTGTCTTCTTCCAGTGTCCCCCACTTAAATATTGCTGCTACTGTCCACCTAGGAGCCTACACAAGAAACCTAGGGGGCAACTGGGACTCCTCAACTCTCCCTAAGCTCTGGTTCAAAGGTCAGCGAGCCAGTGAGTTGTGACTTCTAAACAGCTGTCTGTTTTGTCCCTGCTTTCTCATTTGTATTAGGAAACTGTCTTCATTCAGGTCCTCTTTCTTATCTCAGGTAGCATCTGCATCAAATAGGTCCTCTGAAAAGTAGACTCCCAAAGATTCTGGTGCAGGCAGAGTGTTTGGAAGGTGATCCCAGAAAGTGAGAGAGGGGAAAGAAGAAGAGGTAACAGAAGTGTGCAAATGAGTAGGTCACCACTGCTGTCAGTGGGGGTCCAATCTACTGGGACACCCCATCCCTCCACAAGAGGCTTTGGGGAGCATGCCTCAGAAATGTCTTCCCGAGGTGCGAGGAAGCTGGGATATTTCTCTACCAAGAACAGTCCTGTAGCTAGAGCATGCTCTCAAACAGACACACAGGAAGTCATCAGCATGGAGATCTTTGGGGGTGGCAGCAGGAGAGGGTATGACACCATCGGTACCTCCTAACTGGCTGTCTTGTCTCCAGGCTGGTTCTCCTCACCAACCACCACCCCCTAAGTAATCTTTCTAAAATGCCAAATAGCTCAAGCTTCTCACCTGATTAAAATCTGTTGGTGGTTCACATTGCTTTCAGAATAATATCCAAATGGCTTGATCTTGACATGTTCATGATCTGCACCATCTCACTCCTAACTCCTCTTTCAGCTGCTTCCCAGTACTCAATGCAGACTCAGGCACACTGTGCTAGCTGTGGTGTCTATAGGAGCCACATTCGAGGTCCCTGCGCATAGCAGTCCCTCTGCCTTAAGGGCTGCTCATAAATATTTAAGAAACATTTATTTGATTTTCTAGGACACTCCAGGCACTGTGCTAGACACAGTGAATACGATAAGGAACAAGTTGTAGTTTTAGTCTTCAAGGAGCTCACTCTCTAAAGGGAGGAGACAGAGCTGCAAATAGAAATACTTGGCTGGGCAAGGTGGCTATGCCTATAATCCCAGGACTTTGGGAGGCCAAGGAGGGTGGATCACCTGAGGTTGGGGGTCTGAGACCAGCCTGACCAACATGGAGAAACCCCATCTCTACTAAAAATACAAAATTAGCCTGGCATGATGGCGCATGCCTGTAATCCCAGCTACTTGGGAGGTTGAGGCAGGAGAATCGCTTGAACCCAGGAGGCGGAGGTTGCGGTGGGCTGAGATTGCGCTATTGCACTCCAACCTGGGCAACAAGAGCAAAATTCTGCCTTAAAAACAAAACAAAAGAAAAATAAAGTGAAGAAATATACTATAGGTTGGGTAAAACCCCACATTAGAGAAAATGATGCTTAAGTGGAGACTTGATGGATGGGCTTGATGCAGGGTTTACTCTGCAGACAGGAGGAAACAGGCTGGCGTGTACAGAGAAGCTTCTCAAATTTCTGAATGGAGAAAGCGGGGGATCAGGAAGGAAGAGGTGAGGGAGAAGCTGGCCAGGTGGTCAGGGGTCCCTCTGGCTTCTAGGCAGCTCGAGCATTATTTTTCACATCCAGACACAGTGAGGGCCCCTTTTTCATCCTACCAGGAGGTTTTCCAGATTCACTGTGGGCATTTCCTCCTCTAAGAAGCCTACTCTAATTCTTGTCCCTCCTTAGACACTCATCACCTGTGCTCTTCCTGCACCCTAGGAAACCCCTTATGATGGACTGTGTTTTAAGGTGTATCCTCCCCATCTCCTGCCAGCCCCTTTGAAAGAAGGGCTGCTCCTTCTCACCTCTGTATCTCAGTGCCTGGCCCAGTGCAGAGCCCCTGCAACTCAGAAACACCTGGACACATGAGTGCCTTCTTTTTTTTTTCTCTCTTTGAGACGGAGTCTTGCACTTCTTGCCAGGCTGGAGTGCAGTGGTGCAACCTTCGCTCACTGCAACCTCTGCCTCCTGGCTTCAAGCGATTCTCCTGCCTCAGCCTCCCAAGTAGCTGGGAGCCACCACACCCGCCTACTTTTTCTATTTTTAGTAGAGATGGGGGTTTCGCCATGTTGGCCAGGCTGGTCTCAAACTTCTGACCACGTGATCCACCTGCCTCGGCCTCCCAAAGGGCTGGGATTACAGGCGTGAACCACTGTGCCCGGCCGAGGGCCTTTAAGGAGGCCAGACAGCGAGGAAAGACTGACAGATGCTGTTCCTCAGTGCCTTCCAAGCCAGTGGCACATGTTTAAGTGCTCAGCACAGGGTCTTTGCCGAGCTGAGCACTGGAAGTTGCTAGAGACACTAGACTTCAGACATAGGTTTTCAACAGCTGAACAGAGGCTGTGGCAATTTCCTAAAATTGGTTGCTTTAATTACAAATAACAGTGATTGTACTCTGCTAATAGCTGTGCTCCAGAATTCTTAAACTTAACCTTCCTCCCTTCCTTCTCTCCTTCCTTTCCTCCTTCTTACCACTGCCTGCAATTCTCAGACAAGGGCTTTGACACGCAGGGAGTGGTGGGGAGAGGCCCTCCCTAAGGTGATGCAAACACTTTTTTCATTTCTGCTTTGGCTGGACTCATAGTCGAGTTCTCTGCCTGACTTTTGGGGGGTAACAACAGCATTGAAATGGGTAAGGGGTGGGCAGTCTGAGCTGAATCTTCTGTGCCTCAGGAGGCTCAACTTCTGGAAGGGTGGGAGCTGGAGAGGAGCAATGAGGGTGAAAACATCTTTCGGAACACTCTGTTCCCATTGCCTCTTCTCCTTCCAGGGTGAGAGCAGGTGGCAAGGAGGGGGCCCCCGATCACTGTGCACCCACTCCAGACCCTAAGCTTTAAAGAATAAGTATCAGCTTGAGCATTATTCTTCACATCCAGAGCAGAAGAGCCTGTTCTCCTGGAGCAGAAGAGCCAAATCCAGCTGGCTCTGCAGCTTCTGGCAGGTTAAAAAGCATGCATTTCCACATGACTTGCTGATTTACACCACATTTTGACATGTTTTAAAAACCTCCCTGCAGTCCCTTTTGCTGGCTCCCCTGAACACTGATGTTGTGGAGCTCTGAGCAGAGCTCCAGGTTTATTTTCCGGCGTCTGCTGTCTATGTGTCGCCTTTGTTTTGGGCTCTCCCCAGCACATTGCCCCGTTGTCCTTGAGGGAGGAAGCCCGCCAGCCTCTGGTTTCCTTTGTAACTTCCCAGTTCCTCTGCTCACGGCCTCTGCTCATCTGCTCACCCACCCCAACCACTTTGTTTTAAGTGCTGTGGGATTGAATTTCTCATCTTCAAATGCAAACAACCATTTGGCTTCGTGTCCATTACGCAGGCACCTCTGGGGGCACATGCAGGCACTGTGGTCCCGAAAAACTCTTCGAAGGTGAGTGGCTTTCAGGATGAGAGGACTAGCAATGAATGGCTCATCTTCTAAAGACCTCTCTCAACAAAATCAATAGCCCCAGAAAACACAACAGCTGTCCCCAGCCTATCCCCTTTGCACTTCTCTCAGAAAAGGCAGCAGGCAGAGTGGTCACTAGTTCATGTCCTCAGGGCCCTCCTCTGAAGCTGTGACCCTGACAGGTCACTTTAGCGCTCAGCTTCCGTTTCCTCATCTGTAAAATGGGAATAGAAACGGAATCTGCCTCACGGGGCGGTTGTAAAGATTACATAAGCGGTCATATGCAAAGTATCCATCACACAGTTTACCGCCCCAGGCATCTTAGTACTATTATTGTCATGATAGGAGTTGCTACTGTCCTGGGACGTGGGGAGCTCGGGTGGCCAGTCTGAAAGGGGCTCCTCGCCCTCGAGACCCCTTCAATTCCCATTCTCTCCGGTCCCCTTGTGTCTGCTCCTGAGGGTGACCTGCCCGTGTCCCGGCGCGAGCACAGGTGCCGCCCTGACCACAACGCGGGCGTGGGGAGCCCACATCTGGGGAGGCCGAGGGCGCCTCGAGGGAGGGGGCTGGCCCGGGCGTCCCGAAGGATCCGCCTGGCCCCGGACTCCAGGCGGCCGCCGGCCTCGCGCCCCGGACCCGCCCCCGGGAGCCCCGCCCCGCCCCGCCCCGCCCCGCTGGCCACGCGCGGCGATTTGCCACGCGCCGCGTCACCCGGCCGCTCCCGGCTTGGGCTCCCGCGGGCCGCTCAGGGAGGCGGCGGCGGCGGCGGCGGCGGCGGCTGAGCCGGGGCGCGGGGGCGGCAGGGCGCGACGCCGCCGGGCCGCCCCGCCCTGGGAGGCGCCCGGGCCCTCATCAAGTGACCAGTATCCCTTCCAGGAGAACACGGTCCTTCAGAGGGAAGCGAGCTCCAGCCCGCGGCCCCGGCGCCAAGCCGCCGTCATCTCCTTCCTGTGCCGGGTGATCGTCTCCTCACCCACCCGGAAAAACATAGTCCGCCCCCACGTCCTTGTGGAATAGCGCCCGCTTCCAAGCACTGTGACTCTCTTTGCCCTACCCTTGCCTTTCCCATTCCACGTACTCTAGAACCCACCGAGAGGATAATTCAGCCCTGAAAACAAACCGACCACGAGAAGCGAGGAAGGGAGGGAAAGGCAGGGCTGGCGGAGGGACACCGAGGCGCCAGGCGAAGTGCGCACGCGCAGCGCAGAACGAGTTCCGGTCTGGCCGGGGCCTGTCTCCTAAAAATAGCCCCGGTGTGGGGATTCGTGCGCGGATGTCCCGGCGAGTCCCGGGCTGAAGGAGGCGGCTCCGGGCGGCGCGGAGCGCTGGTGGCGGGCCGGGGCTGCGGCGTGTGAGCGCCCGCCAGCTGCGCCGGAGACACGGTGAGGGCCGCGGGCGGCAGGGCTCAGTCCGCGGCGCCAGCAGTGCTGGAGGGGGGCGGCGTCTCGCTTAGGGGGGCGAGTAGGGGTTGGGTGTGGGTGCTGGGGCGGGGGACGGCACGGCCGAGAGGGTCGCCCGCGGGGCTCCGGGGACCCCTGGACGAGGCCATGTCCGGCTGGGAGGGGGCCAGGGTCGCGGGCGCGGGTCAGCGGGGCGGGCAGGGGGCTGGGAGGCGGCGAGGGGTGGTCGGGTCGGGGTCGGCGCTGAGGAGCGAGGCGCCCGGGGAGGTGGGGGCGGGGTGCCCCGAGGGCGGGCCGGGGGCTGATGGGGCTCGGCTGGGCGGGCGGAGGGGAGCTCCGCCGCGCGGGCTGGTGGCGAGCAGCCTCCCCGGGCGCGCACCGCTTGGGTCTGGGGGGCGGTGGTGGACGTCGCCTCCTTGAAAGTTGAAGGAGTTCTCTGGGGACCCCGGAGCTTCTCCGAGGCGGTGCGCCCCGAGGGCCCTTTCCTTCCCCTTGCCTTCCGAGTCCGGGGTTCTACCCGAAGGGATTAGCCCCAAGTGCGGGGCCTTCTGCCTCATTGGACTTGAAGAAGTTCCCCCACTTCTGCCTTGGGAGAAGACTGGTCTAAAGGGGCGGAACGTTTAGGTACGAATTCCGCGAGTGCGCGTGTAGATGTCAGTGGCGGGGTCAGTGCTTGGCGCGGACACCTGCGGTTGCGGACCCCCGACCGTGCGGGGAGACAAGGCGGTGACGGAGGGGCTGCACCGGGAACCGCTGGCTGCCCCCTGTCATCCAGGTAGATCCCAGCACGCAGGGAAGGTTTTTTGTCTTAGAAACCTTGGTTTTTGGCTCGATTTCGTGCCTGTGAGCAGTGAGGGTTAAAGTGAGATAGTGCAAACAAGTTTGGAAAAGGTGAGCAGTCCTGAATTAAAAACAGTTTTTCTTTAAAAGTGTCTAACTATAGAATTGTTGCTCACATCCGAAATAGATTCCCGAGCTGTGAAGTGAGCCTTCCATTACGGTCCAGCAGGGAACCGTGTGTAGCTTGAATGTAACATAGTCTTAACCTGCATTTTAGTTTACAGTGAGATTAGGATTCCAGTAAATGTCCTGTTAGAAAGCTGTGATGTGTGAACAATAGCATATGTATTTTTAAGAAAATATTGTCTAACATTTTTTTTCGTTCGGGTTTTTATCACAGTATGTTTTTCTTGTATCTTCTATCATCTGTTACTATATGAAGAGGAGGTTCTCTCAAGCTGTAATTAGGTGTACATTACCCAAGAGTACTTTCCCTTTAAGAATCCAGCTGTGTTGTTTTGGCAACTGCTAAGTACTCTAGTTGTCAGTTTTAAAATCTGTGTTACCTTGGCAGTACTTGAACAGTCTGTGGAAAAGGTAAACAAAATAGTTCTTTTTTAAATATACAAAAGATATTTCTTTTAACATGAATTTAGGAAGTGAGGGTAAAAATAAGTGTATTGTGCCATTATGGCTTTTGTATGTACATTTTTTGTTTTTGTGTATTTTTGGAGAGCTGAGTCTCTATTCTTATTTATTTTTCCGTAAATTACAACTTTAGTTTTAGGAAAAGAGTGAAAAGTTTTCACTAAAGCAGATGCCGATTTAGATTATGTTAAATGTCATAAACACATCTGTATGTCACATAAAGCATTAAGATCAGTATTTGTTGTATATGGTGATTGATTAATTGACAATAGAATCACGTTTATTTTAATTCTCAGTGAGCATTGTTGCAAGAAGTTGTGATAATGGTGTTATAATAATCAGAAGTACTGTGAAAAACTAAAACTGGTGATTTGAATATTTGTGGACTCTAGAGTAACAATTTTGTTGAAGAGTGTGCTTCCAGTGGATACTTTGTGAAAACAGCGACTGTGAAGTAATGGTGACCTCTCTAAATACAGTTATTTGCTTACCTTTTTCCTTTAATTCACACTATGCTTATATATGAAATTATGGTTTTATTTCATGTTAGAACAAAAGTGTTAAGATTATACTTAACTCTTTACTTACCTTCAAAAGTTTTTTAAACAAATTATGAGTGGTTTTCAGTGGAAGGAAAATAGCTTACTGAAGCTCAGAAATAATTGTAATGTCACCATGTTGAATTATGGTTTGAGAACAATCTTCTGTATTTTTGTTTTCATAAGAGTATGTGTGACAAAGATTGTTTTTTCTGTCAATGCAATTGGAAATAATCTTAAAAATGTTGAGTTGTTTCAAATGGTGATATGTTTTTCAAACCAATTTCATTACAATTTGCCTTTTCCATCTAGGATGCATTGTGGGTTAATATTAAATTTATTAATATTCCAGCAATAGCGATGTTATCCATTAATTGGCTGCCATGGAGAGAAATATTGAACTATGTTCTGAGGGTGGCAAAGTAATTATGGAAATGTTTATTAGAATATGATTTTGGAGTTTGAAATAGTCCAGTTAAATCTTTTCAGTAGATTTGTATTCTGATTTAGGAGGAAGAAGCCATGAACAAATTTGTTACTGAAAAGTAGCATGCTTGTCAGTTTTAACCATGTTTTTTCCTCCCTTTGGTGCTTTCAGTCTGGCAAGAAGAATGTAATGTAATGTACCATGATCATGGGCTTGGATTTGGGGGCATTTCTGATTTCAAGTATTCTTTCTTGTCATCAGACTATGCCCTGGTTACTCATTGTACATACGAATGTTTCAAAGTGTAGCTGAAGTTTTCTTTCATGTGATGAGGCTATGAGAACACTATTTGTGGACCGAAAATGATCACTATTTCTTTTATATTCTTAGTAAATTGAGAAGTGAGTGCCTTCTCTCCTAACGTTTAAATAATAAGTGTAAATATGGAAATCAGCTCAATCTTTAAGCTGGATAATCTCATGCAAGAGAATGTTTTAACATATGCTGATTTGCAAACCCCAGTAAAGGAAGGCTGCTTGACTCCATAGTCATATCTTGATTCAGATCAAGCTCCATTGCTGACAAAGTTGAGATATCTCCTGTAAAATATAAAGGATTATGCTGCCTGCCCCATGTTAGAAATAAATGAGATAATGAGCATGAAAGTTCTAGCACACTACCTGAAGCTTAATGTGCAAAAATGCATATTGCCTGATCTCCCTGCATTCCTTCCGGCTTTCATCTCTCCTTTCCTCTGAAGATTATATAGGTACCCTGCCCAGTACCTATACTTTCAGTGTTTGTGACCAAAAGGATTTCATATAATGTATTAGTAGAGAATGCTTATGTATTTGTTTTGGATAAAATATCCCAGCATCTTAAATTCATTGTCAGATTATACATAAAATGCTTAATTGGCTGTTTTAAAAATTAGAATTTTGATCTTCAACCATAGTTTATTTCTAATCTCCATAATCTCCCCAAATATTTTTCTAAAGATTAAAGTTAAATATAAATAGTTTCCCACTCTTCAGTGAATTCTCTCTTTCAGGGATTATCTGTGGGAGTGGTCTCTAAGATACAGTATTTAAAATTTAAAGTTAGAAGAATACTTTTGTAACCTACCTGGAATAGGTGTTTTAAAATAGCTTTATTTACTAAAGAAAAGTTTTAAAATATTTTAATATTGAAGGATATTTTAATATTTTAAAACAACTTTTCTTTAGTGGTTAATCTGTAATTTTTTAATACTTTTATTTGGTCTGTGAATGTAATGATTTTCTTTGTGTATAGTTTATTTGTGTGCCTTGTAATAAATGGACCTTGTGCCCAGTTTATTATAATTAAGAGTGTAAATCCATTTGTTAATTAGTAAGTCTTACGCATAGCACAGGATATAGGTTGGTACTTATTTAATAAGTACTACATTTTTATATAGGTGTTTTATACTTTAATAATTATATTTACAGAATTTAATTGATATTTACTGAATTTAATAATTAAATTAGTTGAGATGAAATTATAGGCATACGAATTTAAAAAATTAGCTGCTTTGTGAGGTGGAATGCCATATTTAAACATTGATGTACGAAGGCAGGTAGTTCACTTCATTATTATTTTAACAAGTGATGTTGGTAAAAGCCAGAGGAAGAAACATGGACAAAAAACATATTAATCAAACTTCTAGTAAATACCAACTCAGGCATGTCTTTATATGGTTGTCTTGAATTAATACTAATTTTATTTCCTTGCACAAAAATATAAACTTCAAAAACAAAATAACAAAGCAAAAAACAACAAAAAAGAAAAAATCAAAACAAAGCAAAGCAGAAGCAAAATAAAACAAAAACCTTTAATATATGGACTTAAAAAATTCTCACCATTATTAAGTTACATGCTTTGAGAAATGTTTTCAGTAGTGGGCAGTAAGTTTATACTGCATGAACTAGACTTTTTTACTTGGTTACTTGTGTGACTAGCAGCATGCATGTGCAGGATGACTTGGATTCATTTGAGGTATGATTTGTGATATTTGGAACAAAGGGCTGCTTCCCATTCGACCTGATACGAGAACTTGTAACTTCTGGACTTAATATAAAACAAGCTGCTCTTGCATAGGGTAATACTGTATTTGCCTGTTTCACCTCTCATCTTCATCCTTAGCAGTCCATCTTCTGCATAGAAATTGGAATTATATTTCTAAAATTCAGATCTGTATGTCATTTCTTCTTAAACAATAAAAACAACTTTGAAGGTATATGAGATCAATAGAGAGGCAATAATGTAAGGGGTGGAAGAAGATTGGCTTATAAAATCAGACTTCCTGGCTGGGTGCGGTGGCTCATGCCTGTATCCCAGCACTTTGGGAGGTGGAGGCGGGTGGATCACCTGAGGTCAGGAGTTTGAGACCAACCTGGCCAACATGGTGAAACCCTGCCTCTACTAAAAATACAAAAATTAGCAGGGTGTAGTGGCTTACACCTGTAATCCTAGCCACTCGGGAGGCTTAAGTACGAGAATTGCTTGAACCCAGAAGGCAGAAGTTGCAGTGAGCTGAGATTTCGCCACTGCACTTCAGCCTGGGCAATAGAGTGAGACTCCATCTCCAAAAAAAAGAAAAAAAAAAATCAGACTTCCTAAGTTAAAATACTTACTCTACTTACTGTGTTCTTATTTACTTACACTTTGTGTTCTTTGGCTTAGTGTATAAAATAGTAATCATGACATTATTCTATACAGTTTTTGAGAGCATGATGTGTGTATTATAAAGTGCAGTGCCTGGTATATAACATACATTAATTTTCCACCTACTGTCATTACTACTACTGCTATTGCTATTAGTCATGGCTCACTTTATAATATGATTCCATCCTCTCTTTCGAGGCTCATTTTCAGCCATCGCCTTTCAGTTTCTATGCTCTAGTCAAGGCCAGCTATTAGCGCTAATCTGAAAAGGCCATGTGTTTTCATGCTGATGACTACTACTTTTATTTCTCTCGCCCAGGCTTCTCTTGAGCTTGATAGTCACTTGGAAATCTAGTTGGAATCTCAAATATAAATGATATGGCTAAAATATACCTATTTTTTCCCTCTCCCCCAGCCTTCTTCCTACCCCTAGACCCTGGTGTTTCTGCTGGCATTCCTCATATCCATAAATGGCAGTACCCAAGCCAAAAACTTAAGATATTATTCTTGATTCTTTCCATTTCTCTCGAACCCAGTTCATCACTAAGTCCTGTCATACCTTCACAGTTTATCTTGAGCAGTCCACTGCTGTTTGTCTTCATTGCTACCTCTTTATTTTAAGCCATCATTCTCTTGCATGAAATACTGCAGTAACCTTCTAAGTGGGCTTCTTATTTCTCTGCTTGCTCCACACAAGTTTGTTTTTTTCTTCACACAGCAGCCCTGAGAATCATTTTAAGAGCCTACACTGGATGCTTAGAATCTTCCAGTGACTTCCCATTCCTCTGAAAATCAAGTCTGTCCTCCATTCTGTGGCCTAAATGAGCATGAATGATCTTTTTCCTTCTCATCATTCTTCCCCTCATTCATTGGATGCCAGCCAGGAAGGGCTCTCACTGTTTCTTAAACCCTCTACACCCTTTCTTCTTTTAGGGCCTTTTGCACTTTTTGTACTCCCTCCTTGGGATATTCTTCAGGTGTCTGGCTTGGTCAGACACTTTGGAGCTTGCTTGGTCCAGTCTCACTTCTTACTCAGAGGCCTAACCTGACATCCTGTTTAATATTGTACTCTATCATTTTACTCTCTTAACCAGATTATTTCCTTCAAGACAATTATTGTAATTTGTGTATACCTGGTTTATTTAGTTATTGCTTATTTATGGTATTTGTCCATTAACTGAATATGAACTCCATGAAGGCAGAGGCCTTGTTCATCTTATTCTTAGCTGTATCCCCAGGCATTAGCATGCTGCCTGGCACTTGGAAGATAGTAAATATTTGATGCTTCTGTATCTTTGTTCATGTTTTTGTCAATGATTAGAATGCTCTCTTTGCACATACAGTAATAGTTACTGAACTACTTATCCTTTAAGTCTTAGCTCAAATGTCATCTGTGGTATTAGTTTTAATTTCCTAGACAAAAAGATTTTTACTCTTGCTCTTGTGTACTTCTGAAGCCCTTGATACATGCACTATTTGTAGAGTAAATCCCATGTTAGGTATTTAGAGTATTATAATTGATGTCACTCTCTTCTGCTAGGCTGAGTTGCTGTGTCAGGGACCAGCTGGCTCTTCTGTGTGTTCAGTATCCACCAACCAACCTATCATAGTACATACGGTGAATTCCCAGTAAATGTTGAATTGGGTAGAAGTTGTCGTAGCCAACTGAAATAACCAACCACAGACCAGTTTTACCAAATCACACTTTAAAAATCACAAAATTACTTTCCAGATTATAATCTTATTTTATATGTTTTCTGTTGACATACTGTCATTATCATTCTAAGGACAGGAATTTCAGAGCTTTGGAGCTCAACTGTCATTTCCTCAGATTCTATATAATAAGGACTAGATTATAAAGAGCCCTTAAGCTATGTTAAAGAATTTGAACTGGCCAGGCACGGTGGCTCACACCTGTAATCCCAGCACTTTGGGAGACTGAGGCAGGTGGATCACAAGATCAAGAGATCTATCCTGGCCAACATGGTGAAACTCCGTAAGAATACAAAAATTAGCTAGGTGTGCTGGCATGTGCCTGTAGTCCCAGCTGCTTGGAAGGCTGAGACAGGAGAATCGCTTGCACCCGGGAGGCAGAGGTTGCAGTGAGCCGAGATTGCACCACGGCACTGCAGCCTGGCGACTCTGTCTCAAAAAAAAAAAAAAAAAGAATTTAGATTTTATTCTGGGGAAAATGGATGGAATGATCTTAAACCTGGGAGGAAACTGGTTAAAAAGATAATGCTGGTTACACTGTGGAGGAGAGTGTGGTTACACTTTGGAGAGAGTTAACACTGTTTAGGCATGGAGGATGTTTAGGAGAGCTTTATAAAAAATATTTGAAAAGGGTAAAGTGGCTTACATCTATGTTAGCGTGTTAGTGGGAGGAGGGTTGAAGAAGTAGATGGATATGAGAGCTATCTAGGAGATAGGATTAAAGGACTCAGTGATGGAAGGCATGTTGAATGTGAAAGAAAAAAAAAAGAATGATGGTTAGAGGGAAATGATTAGATTATGGCTTGGGCAGTGAGGGGAATGAATGGTCTGTTTACTGAAATGGGAAGGATAGAAGGAGGAGCAGATTTGAGGGAAGATGATGAGTTTGTGAGAGGGTACCCCAGAAGAATAAAATGGTGTAAGCCGAGAGTGGGATATATGAATTTACTATTAAAAATGGGGCAATTCTTGATAATGAAAAGGTCATGGATTGAGTATTTGAAGAGAAGTGGAAGGGAAGGTATGAAATTGTCAGGGAACCGAGAGAATTTATTTCTAAAGCCTGAGGACATGTCTGCCCTAAGGTGGGGCACCCTGTTTTAGATGACCTCAAGGTATTTAATGTTTGGTCTTGGAAAAAAGAAATGAAAAATTATAAATACTGTATTATCAATAAGATTATCTCAAGTTAAATAAAACAAACCCCCCCCCAAAAAATAAAAACTTTTTTCCTAAACAAAGCAGGATACTATTTAATTATTCTAGATATTTAATATGCTTCTCAGTAATGGCTAAAAATCATGAAACATATCAAGCATACGAAAAAGGTACCGAATAATGTAATGAATACTAGCAGAAAGAATGCAGTGGACATCTCATAGTCCCTTTGTCCTTTTTCCTTTTTGGAGATAGTCGTTATCTTAAAACTTGGATTTACCTTTCTCACTGATTTGTTTTTAAAATGACATATGTTGCTGAACAATATGTAGTGTTTTCATGTTTGAAAACTGTATTGAATGGTACTGAACTCTTCAATACTTTCTGCAGTTTGTCTCAGCAAATATCGTAATATAAATCTTCTTTTCAGTATATAATGAACTGAGTATTAACATTAGAACAAAGCAATGAGAAACTATGTCATTGATGAATTATTTTGAATTGCCGTAGAAATTGTAATAATTTACTTGTTTGTGTATAAATGAAACTAATAATCATGAATATTCCTTTTTGTAAATGTTTCCATCCATAAAAGACAACATTGAAAAGTTTGTATTGTGGAATAATGTTGGATTTAGAGAAAGCTGTAAAAATAGTGTTGTGTAGAGTATTTGCAGTTACCGTTTATTCAACTTGCTTTAATATTGGAGAACTATATAACCATAATGTAAATACCAACACCACAAAAGTAATATTGGTATGATGCTAGTAATTAAACTGAAAACCTTTTTTGAATTCAATCAATTTTTCTTCTAATTATGTTTATCTAAGTTTCAATCCATAATCCCACATTGCATTTATTTGTTGTGTTTCTTTAGTCTGCTGAAATCTGTGATATTAACTCACTTTTTTTCTTGTCTTTGATGCTTTTTTTGAAGAGTACTGGTCCTTGTTTTGTAGAACGTCGTTCAATTTGGATTTCTCTGATGTGTTCTTATGATTAACTAGGGATTATACATTTTTGGCAATACACCGAAGTAATGGTATCATATCAGGAGGTATGTTTACATCAGGGGCTACTGGTGTCACTGTCTTATTACTGGTTATGTTAGTCTTGTTCACTTAATTAAGGTAACATTAAGTGATCTCTCCCCTGTTTTTTTTCTTTGTAGTTGATAAATATTTTGGGGGAGATACTTTGAGATTATGCTAATTTCTGGTTCTTCTTCAGACTTTTATCCATTCACTTTAGCATCTGTTGCTGGAACTTATCTGTGATACTTACTACTCTAGTATTAACCTCATGGTGATTTTGTGATTTCCTTGTTCCTTTCTCATTTATTAATTTAAATTCCTCTTTAATGAAGAAGTGTCCCTTCTCCCTCATTTATTTATTCATTCATTTATAGACTCAAAGGTATTTATTTTGTAGGTTGTAATCTGATGCTGTCACTTATGTTACTGCTCAGATTGTTCTGCTTTGACATTGAGAGCTCCGTCAGGTTGGTTCCTTGTCCTTTCCACATACCCCCGTCCTTTTAAAAGCACTTCTTCACTTTCTGGCTCATCTTGCGTTTTACCTGCTCCAACCTTGTAATCATCTTCTTTTCCAAAAAGCCCTGGCTGCTTGTTTTGGGGGATAGCATTTAGAAACCAAGATCTGGGTACTAGGACTGCTGCTCATTGCTACTGGGGAGTCATTTTTTTTCTAGGCCCTCTCAGCAAACAGAGCTAAGAAGTATGTGTATGTATACGAACCCACACATTTAACACATCCACAGTCCATTCTGCTATAACACAGTGTATGTGTATGTGTTCCCCCAAATCACTATGTTGTGCATAATCATGCAGTGAAAGCCACAGGGTTTGTGTGATCAATGAAGTTAGAGAAATAACCTTAAAAAACTTTGTCACTGACACATTAAAAGAAAGGATAGGAGCTTGAACGTGGTTAAAATAGCATGGTTTTAGACATGTTAAGCCATTAATGAATACCTAAGTACATAATAACTGTGTTACTTTATCATGAAAAAGACATGAAGTTTGCTTATGTGAGTGTCCTGAGGTGTGGTTTTTGAGTTACTGTGAAATGGTGGAAAGAGAGTTACCGGATGAAACCTAACACCAGATGTGGATAGATGGGGCTCATAACAAATGAGCTGTGGTAGCTCATTTTCATTCGAATCAGTTCTTCCTTGGGCGCCTTGCAATTTAGTCTTCATATTTATACGAATTTTGTGTTTTTTTCATTTCTTGTCAGAATTTAGCCAGCTTTTAAAATTTCTCTTTGTATTTTGTTCATTTAGTTTTTAGATTTTTGATTCAAGGTGGTTTTCATATCATCAAATGCTTGTTTAAATATATTTTATTGTCTTTCGAGTATTAGCTTAGAGTTTTCTTCTGCTTTAAGTTTTTTTTTTTTTTTTTTTTGGGGGGTGGAGGTAGGGGTGGGAGTGGGCAGGGTTCCTCGCTGGATATTTACCACATTCTATTTCTTAATTTTCTGGACTTGTTTTTTTTTTTTTTATTTTTGAGGCAGAGTTTCACTCTGTTGCCCTGGCTGGAGTGCAGTGGCACGATTTCAGCTCATTGCAACCTCTGCCTCCTGGTTTCAAGCGATTCTCGTACTTCAGCCTCCCAAGTAGCTGGGATTACAAGCATGTGCCACCATGCCTGGCTAATTTCTTGTATTTTTAGAAGAGACAGGATTTCACCGTTTTGGCCGAGCTAGTCTCAAATTCCCGGCCTCAAGTGATCCACCTGTCTTGGCCTCCCAAAGTGCTGGGATTATAGGCATGAGCCACTGTGCCCTGCCTTGTTCATTTTTATAGTATTGGGGTGTTTTATAGGATTCCTAGTTTAATGATTCCCTCTTCTGTCAGTATAGAGTAGTCCTGTTACATCAGTGGTTTTTGTTTCAATGGTTGGAGAAGAGTTGTGGGACTTGCAATTTTATGAGTCTTCTAAGGTCTTGTAGAACCTTAAATATTCCCCCTTTTCTTTTTCCCTTTACCTTACAGTTACCGAAGGACAGTTTCTCCTCCCTTTTGCCCATTTTTGCCCCCTGTCAGAAGCTGTGTGTTTCAGAGTACCTCTTTATGTGGCCCTTCAAATCAACAGAATTTTGAAATTCCTTCCCTGTAGTCTGTGTTTTGATCTCTCCAGACACTTCTCCACAGATTTAGGGTTAGGGTTTAATATTTCTGATGGTCTTTCCAGATGATCCTTAGGCCCCATTGCTAGCCAGCCTCTTGCCACAAAACCTTGGGGTTTCAGATGGATGAGAGTTTGAGGGATCAAAGAGTTGGGGTGAAAGACAGTTCAAGGGATCAGTTGCTGGGATTTGGTGACTTTCCCGCCCCCTCACAGTTTTGCATTTATTAGCATTCTTTGTCTTAAAGCTATGCTGTGTGGTTTTCTATAGAATTTCCTTTTCCTTTCTTGTTTTTTCACATGGTTTAGGGAGAGTATTTTAGAGTTGCATAGATGGGCTTGCCACCATTGTCCTCAGTTTCTAAAGTCTCTACTTTTAGAGGAGTGAGGAAAACCTGTTTGCCTTATCCTGACAGTGCTAATAAAGATTTTAATTAGGAAAAGACATGGGCAGTCAGCTTCACTGGTGAGCTAGAATCTCCGGAAAGTATCATGAAAGAGGAAAAATAGACTACATTTAAATGCCCTTACTTCATTCTGATAACATGCAAATGTTGGTTCTGGTTATTTCTGGAAAGCAGGGTTATTCAAAGATTTGTATCTGTAATATAAATTGGAAATGCCTTGGTTTTATTATTCCATGAAGGAGTTATAAGCCTTTATTTGCCAAGGGCTTCCTTTGATGTTTTTTATTCTAATATCAATCTAACATAGGATGTTTTCTGAAAAGGTAACTTCTAAATTTGCGAATTGATTTGGTAGATGTTAACTTTTTGATAATTAAACTTCATTATCTCTTTATGTATTCTACTTTTGATTTTCTTGGTTTTATTTTATGGTTTTGACCGTTACTTACTTCCAGTAAATGGTAGATATGATGCTATTCCTTGACTCTACACTTGTTATTGTGTTTAATAAGATGGCGCTAAATCTGTTTGGTAGCTAATTAGTTCTCTGTCTTTTATGCCTTTTATCTATTTTTTTAACTTGAGAAATTTAACATAAAGTTGGAATTATATAGAAGTTCTTTATGCTTAGTTTTTATAATTTAGTTGCTTAAAATATTTATTACCTGTGAACAGTTCTTTCCCTAGAAGTAATAAGTAGTCTGTCAGTATTTTCTGTTGGGAGTAGAAATAGACTTAACTTCATTTGTCATTATACATTTCTTTTTGTAAAAATATCAACCAGATTAAAGGGCATATTGGCTTTTAACATCAGAATTCTATCATAATATAAATTAAAACCTTTTACTATTAATGACACAGCTTTGGAGTTATCCACATGGCTTTCAAATGGTGTTTAAAGGCAATCAGTCTCTGTGCTCATCTGTCTGTCACTGGGACTTCATTTATGAGCTTTCCTTTCTTTTTCATAGCTTCCACAAGTCTTAATGACTTGACAGACTCATTATACCTTCATTTCCTCGTTTGATCATTTGCCAAAGCTGTTTCTTTTTATTGACTTCCCTTTTTTTTCTTTCAGCTCGTATATATGGATAGCCCCTAAACAATGGCCTGGGCTCTGGTTCCCCCAAACCCTTCCTCTTTTGGACTCTGTGTCTTATCTTGTTTCTCACTGTTTTAATGATTATTTCCGTATTGTTGATTCTGAAATAGAAACATATGTAAGATATAGCTCTTTGCTTCTAGGAGTTAATAGCTTAGGGAAGGTAAAATCCCATTAATTTACTAAGTGATATGTAAATCTTACATATGGATTAGGAAGTTCAGGAAAGGAAGAGTTTGGAGGTGTTCAGAGGATGCTTCATGGAAGGATTGACATTTGAGCTGGATATCAAGTTTTAGTGCCAGAGTTGTGGAAAAAATACATCACATAGAACAGTTTGAGCAAAGGAGCCAAAACAGAAAAAGCAGAGCTGTGTATTGGACACAGTTTGGCTAGATTGGAGGGTTTTTCAGAAGTCGAAGATGGTAAAGTGGGAAAGAGAGCTTGAGGCCAGATTGTAGTGCTGCTGGAATGTTCAGCAGTTTGAATTTTGTTCTTCAGGTTAAAAACAAAACAACAACAAAACAAAACCGTTGACAGTTTTTAAGCTTGGAAGTGACCAAAGGCTTCTTTAATATGGCCATATAAGATAATGAAGATCATGTGTATGTCCTCTCTTATTACTATTAACATTAATAATTGTTAATAAAGCTTGGTGCCTTTTTAAAGAATAATGCTCAAGATACTTTTTAGAAAGCATAGTGGTGGCTCATTCTTTGATATTTGAAGGGAATTGGTAGGAATACACAGCTTTCAAGTGGAAGATTTGGGTAAAGATTGTTCTTTCCTCATTCTTCCTTGTATCTTATTTTCTTCTTGATTTCTTTTCCCAGGCCAGACTGTGCTATCCTTGAAAAGTGGATTCCTTCTAATTAGTAGTTTTTCTCTTTTGAAATGTGATAGTATTTTTTTCTGCCTTACTGTATTGTTCATATTTGACCTTATGCTAAGGTAATAGATGTATACACACTGCATTGAAGGTTTTTATGCTTGTCTTATTTCTTCTTGTATTCTATTGATGTAGCATCTCAGTGAAAATACAGTAAATGAATCTTTTAAATTGCTGACTTACTAATGACTCAGGATTTTACAGTTTGCAAGGTTGTTATTGATGTAGGATTTGGACTGAGCTAAGGTTTTGAAATAATGACTTTAAAGACATCTCTATAGCTCTGCTAGTCTAGATCAGTAGTTGTCAACCTTTTTCTGCTGTGAGATACAGTAGGTAAAAGTTTCACATGCATGATGCATTTCCATGACTTTTATAGCAGAGAGGTATAGTATTATAGTAATTTATAATTGCTACAACTATCCTGGGATATGTTGTAGATATAACAGTAGGTAATATGCAATTCTTATGACAGTGGCTGTAAATGCCGCAGTTCTCTTCGATGGAAGAAAGCATATCATAATGTAAGCAAAGGGGATGCTATGAGAAAAATCTGAAAATACTCATTTTTCTTTTAAGATTCAAACTAATACTTTAGGAGTATCACGTTACTTGTGAGAGAACTCCCAAGTTATTATGATGTTCATCTGTCAGATTAGCTTTAAGACTGTTTGGAATTTATTTTCCATTAGTGCAGGTGCTTTTTGTTTGTTTTAGATAGATAGAACGCTATTTCAATATAAATTGGATTGGTAGTCAGGATTATGCACCTGGATTCTATTTCATTTCTATGAGCTTTAGAGTTTGCATTCTTAGAACATCCTCTGAGGCTTCTTCCAGTTCAGAACTTTAGGAAGTTGGTGAATATTATGGATAGAGCATCCAAATATTTTCTACATTCTGGTTAAAAGCCTTATTAATATGGAAACCTGTTTGATAGACTTTGAAACTTTACCAGATTATTTAACCAAAGTAATGCATATTTGACCATTATGTGAAGTGCAGAAGATTACATTTTAAAGTGTTCCTACTTTTGAACTTTGGTTTGTGTGTGCTTCTTGTTATAGGTGTCTGGGTGGTTGAGGACTGTAAAAGTGATGGATTCCAGTTACCATATGCCTGAGAAGGAATACTGGGAGTATAAACCTGTACCATCATACTGAAGAGTAGGGCAAATAGAACCTTAGCATTTGGGAAGTCACATCCTCCACCTAAAGAATTACAGATTCACTAGAACATGTGATAAATATTAAGTTTAATGAGAAAACTTTCAATATGGTTCCTGATTATAGATTTGAGGTGGTGGTGATAATTTATTTGGAAAAATACGGTAAGTACAGTCAGGAGTCGCTTAGTGACAGGGGTATGTTCTGAGAAATGCATCATTAGCCAATTTTTTAAATTTTATGACCATTATAGAGTGCACAGTATTTACACAAACTTAGATGGTACAGTCTGCTACATACCTAGGCTGTATTTGGTATGGCCCATTGCTCCTAGTCTGGAAACCTTTACATTGTGTTACTGTACTGAATACTGTAGGCATTTGTAACATAATAGTGCATATTTGTGTATCTAAACATATCTAAACATAGAAAAGGTATGGTAAAAATACGGTATAAAAGTTAAAAAATGGTACACCTATATAGCACAGCTCCATTATAATCTTATGGGACTACTGTCATTTATGTAGCAAGTTACTGACTGAAATGTCACTATGCAATGACTGTCTTAGTAATTTACCTAAAATGTCTAAACTGTGGAGTGTCAGCTTATATGTGGATCACTATAGAGAGGGTGTTAGATACCCCAACGAAGTGATACAGGAAATCTGAAGACACTCTTAGGTTTTTTATTGTAAGAACAGAAGCTAGAAATGAGTATATAGATGGAGGTGAAAACTTGTGTACCAGTGCTCATAGCAGCATTGGTTATTTTAATAGGTAAAAAGTTGAAACCACTCAAATGCCCATCAGTTAATGAAAGACTGTGTAATAGGTTGTATT
Organism: Cacajao melanocephalus; assembly: GCA_963573385.1. Lineage (NCBI taxonomy): Eukaryota > Metazoa > Chordata > Mammalia > Primates > Pitheciidae > Cacajao > Cacajao melanocephalus. Next base: position 17,866 of record CAUYLG010032540.1, on the reverse strand, counting down.
TCCATACAATGGAATATTATTCAGCAATGAAAAGGAATAAAGTATAGATACATGCTACAACATGGATGACTCTTGGAAACATGTTAAGTGAAAGAAGCCAGTCACAAAAGACCACATACTGTATAATTCTGTTTATATGAAATTTCTGAAATAGGCAAACTTACTATAGAGAAAGAAAGTAGGTGGCCCACTGCCTCAGGCTGGGCCATAGTGAGCTGGGGTGGGCATAGGGAATGGGGAGTGAGTCCTAATTAGTACTGGGATTCTTTTAAAGGGTGATGAAAATGTTATGGAATTAGTTAGTGGTGAGGGTTGCACATACCTGGGGATATGAAAACATTCAAGTGTAGACTTTAAATGGGTGAATTGTATGGTATGTAAATTATATCTCAGTAAAGCTACTTTCTTTTTTATTTTTTCAAAAAAGAACAGAAGCTGTTTGAGCAGATGTTTTGGGCCTTTGGGTCATTTAGGGGATGTAGACGGAGGTAGCATGGGGCAATAATGGGCATTTCTTGGCATTACTGTGTTACCATACTGTCACACAAATGCTACCTTCTCCTCCATCTACTAGCTAAGAATGTAATAAGTTGTGTTTTAGTGGAGATTGTATAAAAAACTATCTTTTAAACCTTACCTAGCATGGGGGCTGGGATTGTGCATTACTCCAGTTGACAGGATTCATCTTACCATTCTCTTGTCTGTGTGTTTTTTCATATTAAATTCAGATGCTTTCCTATTTTCAGGATTAAGGTTATACAAAACTGTGTTCTGCCCATCTGTCTATCTTACACCCTCCTTTTCATTTTCATACCTATTCAAGTTTCTGTTATTTTTCTTGTTTACCTCCTGTAATCAGAACAATCTCTTGTTTTGTGAATGTGTATAATCACTGTCTTCCTTAAATGCTTGCTTCTGTGAAATTTTACTGACTTAAGGATACTGTTTCCTGTGAACTAGTATCTATTTATGTGTTTCAAAATAAATCTGTTCTTTAAGACCTTAATAGTATTTTTTAAAAATTCTAGTGTCAGCTACTTAGTGATTCTAAATATATTCCAAAACTTCTAATTTGGCTTTTGCTGTAATATTTGCCTTTCTGATGTCTTGGACAAAGTGATGACTTTTCAATAGGAATGTCATTAAGAAATTAGTTGTTGTGTACCACAGTAAATACTTGGTCCTTAAGGAGTTTTTATGTTTGCCAGTCACTGTGCTAAGCACATTGTATGCTTATTTAATTCTCACAACTGAATTTACAAGGTTTAGAAATTATACTGTTTATAGATGAGGAAACAGGCTCAAACAGTAATGCTGGTTGTTCTTGGTGTTAACTTTGTGAAATCACAAAAATCTTTTAAATTGTAGCTTTCCAGTGTTGAGTGGCTTTCATAATGTGTGAATTGTGGATCTTTTTGTGTTCTTCGGTGGTGTCTTAAAAATTTGTAGATTTTTTCCTAAACGGAATCATACAATGTGTATTCTCTAGTATGTATTCTCAGCAAAATGTTTTTGTGATTCATCTGTATCTGTCAGTAGTTTGTTCCATTTTTCTGTTGACTAGTGTTCCTTTTATGTTTATACTAATTTCACTGTTTGTCTTTCATGGACTTTTCGTGGTGTTATGAATAAAACTGCTATGAAGATTTGAGTACATGCCTTTGTATGGACATATGCTTTCATTTTTCTTGGGTAAATATTATACAAAAGTGTGGGATTTCTGGGTCACATGGTATGTGTATCTTTTATTTCATACGAAATTGTGATTAAAAAATAAAAAAAAAATTAAAAAAAATTGTGAACCTGTATTCCAAAGTAGTTGTATGATTTTACGGTTCCATCAGTAGTAAATGAGAGTTCCAGTTTTTCCATATCTTCACCAGCACTTTGCATTCTGAGCCTTTTTAAGTTGAGCCATTTTAGTGGATATATACTTGTATATCCTTATGGTTTTAATCTGCATTTCTTTGATGACTAATTAAACATTTTTCATCTACTGAGTGGCTCTTCATACATCTGTACATCTTTTTAAGTTAAATGCTCACATCTTTTGCCTTTTTTTTTTTTTTTGAGACGGAGTTTTGCTCTTGTTACCCAGGCTGGAGTGCAATGGCGTGATCTCGGCTCACTGCAACCTCTGCCTCCTGGGTTCAAGCAGTTCTCCTGCCTCAGCCTCCCAAGTAGCTGGGATTACAGACATGTTCCACCACACCCAGCTAATTTTATATATTTCGTAGAGTTGGGGTTTCACCATGTTGGTCAGGCTGGTCTAGAACTCCTGATCTCAGGTGATCCGCCCACCTCAGCCTCCCAAAGTGCTGGGATTACGGGCGTGAGCCACTGTGCCCAACCTTGTTTTGTCCATTTTAACAGGGTTATTTGTCTTATTACTGAGCTGTAAGACATCTTTATATATTCTACATAGAAGTCTCTTTTCATTCTGTCCATTATGTTGTATTTTTATCCCTTAATGGTGTCTTCCAAAGAGCAGAAGATATCAGTTTTGATGAAGTGCTGTCAGTTTTTTCCTTTATGGTGCCTGCTTTTTTTGTTCCCTACATGATAAATGTTTGCCTTACATGGGGCAGTGGGATTTTTTCCCAAATTATAAAACTTTGAGAAGTTTCATAGTTTAGCTTTTATGTGTAGGTCTACAATTCATTTTGAGTTAATTTTTATGAATGTTATGAAGTAATGTCAAGGTTCAAGTATTATTTGTTGATAAGGTTTTTCTTTTCCCCTTGAATTACCTTGACATCTTTGTTGAAGATCAAATGACCATATTTGTGTAGATTTATTTCTGGATTCTGTTATGTTCCATTGATTTATATTTTTGGTTATAAGAGCACCCTGTATTAAATAGTCTTAAAATCAGGTAGTGTAAATCCTTCAACCTTTGTTTCTTTTAAACATTGATTTTTCTATATTATAAATTTTTAAATTTTCGACAGCTTTTACAAAAATGCTTGCCAAGATTTTGATTGAGGTTGTGTTGAATTTATAGATCAATTTAGGGAGAATAAATATCACAACAGTATTAGTTGAGTGTTCAGCTCCCTGAACGTGGTATATAATCTTTATTTTTGTAGCCCTTCCTTAATTTCTCTCAGCAGTGTTTTGTAGTATTCAGAATGTTAGTCTTGCGTGTTGTTAAATTTGTCTTTAAGTATTTCTTGCTTTTGATACTGATGTAACGTATTTTTACAAAACTTAATTTTGCATTTTAATTACAATATGTAGAAATACAGTTGGTGTTTAATAGTGATCTTGTATCCTGTACCCTTGCAAACTCCACTTCTTAGTTCTGGTTACTTTATTGAAGATTTTTTTGGTTTTTCCTGTGTATAATATCATGCTTAAATAGTACCTGTTTTAATTCTTCCTTTCCAATCTGGATTCCTTTTCTGTCTTTTTCTTACATTATTCCACTGGTTAGGACCTTCAGTAAAATGGCAATTAAAAGTGATGAGAGTGGACATTCTTGTTTTGTTCCAGTCTTAGAAGGGGATATTAGTCTTTTACCATTAAGTATGATCTTAGCTGTAGGTTTTCTGTGGATGCTCTGTATAGGTTGAGGAAGCTCCCTTCTTTTTTTTAGTTTGTTGAGAGTCTTTTTTTTTTTTTAGTTGAGGCAGGGTTGCCCAGGCTCTTGTACAGTGGCACCATCATGGCTCACTGCAGCCTTAACCTCCTGGCCTCAAGCAGTCCTCCTTTCTCAGCCTCCCGAGTAGCTGGGACCACAGCTATGTCCCACCATACCCAGCTAATTTTTTTTTGGGGTGACAGAGTCTCCCTCTGTTGCCCAGCCTGACACTGTAAGCATTATAAAACATCCCTTTATTCCTTCTCCTAAAATCTTCTTTGTCTGATATAAATATAGACACTCCTGCTTTTTTGGATTCATATTTATATGATACAGCCTTTTCTGTTTTAGGTTTCCTATCTGTGTTAATTTAAAGTGGTATCTTATAGACAGCATATTTATAGTTAGGTCTTGTTTTTTTATCCAATTTGACAGTCTCTTCTTTTATTCTAGTATGACAGTCTCTGTTTAATTCAGGTGTGCAGACTATATATATTTACTGTAATTATTGATATAGTTAGATTTAAGTGTGGCATCTTGTCATCTTTGTTTTCTACTTGTCCTCCCTGTTTTGTGTTTTCTTTTCCTCTTTTCATACCTTTTTTGAATTGTATATTTTGAAAATATGCATTCCATTTAATTTACTTTCTTGGTTTACTAGTTTAATCTATTTGTTAGTTGCTGTGGGTTTTTACAACATTAATCTTGAACTTATCACAGTCCACCTTCATCACTTTAGAAATAATGTAAGATCTTTACTGTAGTGTACTTCTAATTTTCTTCCCTTAATTCTTTTTGCTATTGTCCTTCATTTTATTCTGCATACGTTATTACCGTACATATTACTACTTTTGCTTTAGACAATCAAATATCTTCTTAAAACTTAAATGTCTTATAATTTGTCACGTTTACTATTTGTTGCTCTTTCTTTGTATAGAGGTAGGTTTCTACCTGCTCTTTAAAAAAATTTAATAGACTATTTCTTAGAGCAGTTTTAGGTTTACAGAAAAATTGAACAGAAAGCACAGAGTTCATATATGCCACCTCACCCCTACACTTTGCAGAGTCAAATTATCAAAAATACAAAGTAATTCTAAACATTTATGTAGCCAGTGATAGAGTTTGGAAACACGTAAAGGAAATACTAACAGAACTAGAAGGAGAAGTAGATAAATCTACAGTTACAGCTGGAGATTTAAATACTTCTTCACACTAACTGGTAAAATGAGTAGTGGAAAATCAGTGAAGATATATATATATATACACACACATATATGTGTATATATATATATATATGACCTGATATATAATAGGTTAATAATAGGGTGGTTTATAATGTTCAGGTCATATATATATATATATATATATATATATATATCTCCTGTTATTAACCTCTTGTATTGGTGTGGTACATTTGTTACAATTGAGGGCTGATACATTATTATTAACTAAGTCTGTAGTTCACATTAGGGCTCACTCTGTGTTGTACAGTTCTGGTACCATTTTTCTACTCCTTAAAATTCTTTCTTCAGTGTTTCTTGGATTGCAGGCCTGCTGTTGACAGATTGTCTCAGCTTTTTGTTTGAAATGTCTTTATGTCCCCTTTATCTGTGAAGAATATTTCTGCTTTATATAAATTTTAGTTTACAGAGTTTTTTTTTTCTTTCTAGCACTTTACAGGTGTAATTCCTCTGTTTTAAACTTGTTGCCTTACTTTTGACAAGGAGTCTGTGGTAATTTTTTTCTTTTCTTTCTTTTTTTTTTTTTTTTTTTTTTTTTTGTGAGATGGAGTCTTGCTCTATTGCCAGGCTGGAGTGTAGTGGCGTGATCTCGGCTCACTGCAACCTCCAGCTCCTGGGTTCAAGCAATTCTTCTGTCTCAGCCTCCTGAGTAGCTGGGACTGCAGGTGCACACCACCATACCCAGCTAATTTTTGTATTTTCAGTAGAGACGGGGTTTCATTATGTTGGCCAGAATGGTCTGGATCTCTTGACTTTGTGATCCACCTGCCTCGGCCTCCCAAACTGTTGGGATTACAGGTGTGAGCCATCACGCCCTGGCGGTAATTCTTATCTTTGTTCCTCTGTGTGTAATGTGTCCTTCCACTTCTTTGGCTTCTTGTAAGATTTACTCTATATGACTGGATTTCAGCAGTTTTTTATTATGTACCTTTGTGTGGTTTCTTTGTGCTTAATCTGCTTTATGTATACTGAGTTTCTTGAAGATATGTGTTCAGTTTTCCTCAAATTTGGAAATATTTTGGCCCTATTTCTTTAGATATTTTTGTTTTCCCTTCCTTTTGCAACTTCAATTACACTATTTTTAGATTGCCCTTGATATTCTCACAGTTTCTTGATAATCTGTTTTTGTTTTGTTTTGCTGTTTTTGCTATTTTTACATCTTCAATTTTCTGATCTTCTTTTCTGCGGTTGAACTACTGTTAATGCCATCCAGTTACTTTTTTGAGCTATTGCATTTTTCATGTTTAGAAAATCCATTTTATTCTTTTAAAAATCATTTTCTTTTTTGTTTCTTTAAAAACTCCTTTAATATATTTATAATATTTTGAAGTTTATGCATTTAAAGACATCCTCTCTTGCTTCTGGGTGTCTTTCTTTTTATCAGATTTCCCCCTTAGTAGTGTGGGTCACACGTTTCATCATTTTCTTACGTTTAGTGAGTTTGATTGACTCCTGGACACTTACCACACTGTTGTCTGGATTTTGTCGATTTCCTCTGAAGAGATCTTAATTTTGTTTTGGCAGACTGATAAATTTTTTGCAGATGTGTATGAACCTTTTGAGCTTGCTTTTACACTTTGTTTGGGCAGTCCTGGTGTAGCCTTTACTGTAGGAGTAGGTTAGCACTTGGAGGTGCTGCTGCATCATTTTCTGTTGATTGCCCAGCTTTCTCTGGTTGGAACTTGAACATTCTTAAGTCTTCTGTAATCTTTGGGGATTTATTATTATTATTATTATTATACTGCTTTCTGATCATTGTTCTTTGCCTGGCCTTGTGAATTTCACTTTATTCAATCACACATTCAATGAAAAACTGTAGAGCTGTGTTGTTAAGTGTGGTAGCCATTAGCCATATGTGGCTGTTGAGTGCTTGAATTATGATTATTCTGAATTTAAATGTGCTGTATGTGCAAAACACACTGTATTAGTCTGTTTACATTGCTATAAGGGAATACCTTAGACTGGGTAATTTATAGAGAAAAGAGGTTTATTTTGACTCATAGTTCTGCAGACATACTAGAAGCATACAGCTGGCATCTGCCTCCAGATGAACGTTTCAGGAATGTTACAGTCATGGTGAAAGGCAGAAGGGGAGCAAGCTTGTCACATGGTAAGAGAAGAAGCAAGAGAGAGGCAGCAAGAGAGAGTGGGTAGGGGGAGGTAACACACTCTTGAACAACCAGATCTTGTGTGAACTCAGAGCGAGAACTCACTTATTGCCAAGAGGAGTGCACCAAGTAATTCATGAGAAATCTGCCCCTATGGTGCAAACACCTCTCACCAAGTCCCACCTCCAACATTGGGGATTACATTTCAACATGAGCTTAGGGTTGGGACAAATACCCATTCATATCACATACACTGAATGTTAGGGATGTAGGTGAGGAAAACATATATAAAAATCTCACTTTTTAAATATCAGCTACATCCTGAAGTGATAATATTATGAGTGTATTGGGTGGTATACATTGTATTAAAATTAATTTCACCTTCTTTTTACTTTACAATGTGGTTACTAGAAAATTAAAAATAACGTTTTAGGTTCATACTATGTTTCTTTTTGGCAGTGCTGCTCTAGAATCTCTCTGCAGGTTTCAGAAGCACTTTCTCTCCTCAGTACCATAATTTTTTGCTAATCTGTTCCACAAATTCCCACTGCCTCGGACTTCTTGAATTTTTATTTGTCTCTTGTACTCAGCGAGTCCTCCATTTTCTTCTTGGCTTCCCTTCCTTGCACTGTTGTCCTGACTCTGCATCCAGGCATTTGTAGGGGACACTTTGTCTTTTTCCAGGCCTCACAGTGCTGAGCTGCTTATTTTCTGATGTTTTAAAATTGTAGTTTTATATGTTTATCAGTTCCCTAGTTTAGTTCAATGGGAGAGCATGTTCGATACCAGTTACTACATCATAGCTGGTAACAACAGTCTTAAGGCATGAAGAGATAGGTGCCTATATGAGTTCACCCTCATTTGGATTAAAAATACCCATTGCAGCTAATCCTAAATTTTGATTACAAATGAAATTCATAATTTTGTGAGTTTCATTTTGGATTGACTTAAGAACTGTTTGTTTTCATATATAAACTTTTGTTTTCTTTGATACTGCATTATGTTCAGTACAGAAGCATCCTGTAAAATTTTGATAGTTTTCAAATGCAAGATAGTACAAGTAGTTTGAATGCTGGTTGAAGTCATTTCATTTAACCATTCTTACTAGTATGGAAAACTGGAAGCTGAGTAAGTTAAACCGTGGTATAAAACTTGATATTCAACACTTAAATGTCGGTGAAATGATAATGCTTCAAAGGTCTTGTTTCTTTCAGTAGTACCTTTTATATTAAAAAAAAGGTGTTTTGTTCTGTTTTGTTTGTAATCACCTATTGTTTGAGATAGGAAGAAAACAAATTATAGTTTTTTGTACTCTTTCATACATCACTCACCACAGGTTACTTTGTGTCTGGTCATCAAAATGTGTGTGAGGATTTCCCATATACCAAGCAGTTCCCCAGTGGACACCAGCTGGATTTCCTATAATTGAGTTCAATTCTGTTAATATCTACCTGGAATGGCATCAGATCCTACAGGTTTGAGGGCTTAGCCTGACAAGACTGGCCCACTTAGTATGTCAGTGGCAAGTCCCTGGTTGTGACCTGTACTTCTGACCAATTGGTTATAAATCAGGGGTTCTCACTACCCCTTCTTCTGATTTGATTAATTTGCTAGAGCAGCTCACAGAACTCAGGGAAACACTTTACTTATGTTTACCCATTTATTATGGAAGGGTATTTATTATAAATGGCCAGATGGAAGAGATGCATAGGGCAAAGTGTACAGAAAGGGGCACAGAGCTTCCATCCTCTATCTGTCATGTTACCATCCAGTAACCTCCACATGTTCAGCAATCTGGAAGTGCTCCAAACCCTATCCTTTTTGTTTTTTGTTTTGTTTTGCTTTTTTTAAGGGTTACCTAGGCATGATTGATTCTATCAGTGACCGTTGGTGATCAGCTCAACCTTCAGCCTCTCTCCCTTTCCCAGAGGTTGGGGATTGGGGCTGAAAACATCAACCCTCTATTCATGCCTAGGCCTTTCTGATGACCAGCACACATATTGAAGCTACCCAGGGCTCCCAGTCATTCATCGTTTCCCTTACCACTCTGGCAGAAAGCAAGTATATATTTCTTATTACATCATGTTATTCCTATCCATGTGATTTGTATGATATTATATAATATTTAGTTCTGGTAATTGTCATCTTGAAACTTTAAATATATTTTAAAGGGTATTGTGAAATTATCAGCAATTGCAAATATTTCACAGAAGGTACCTACCTGTTACTTATATGATGTGTATGGTATATAGGTATTGATGCACAATGTGTATTTGAACCTGCTCATATGTACTGGTCCTCTGAGACTGAGATTTGCTTTGCTGTCTTGAATCTATTGCTATAGTAGGCGTTCATTTTTTTTCTCCTCTCTTTATTCAACAAAAGCACCTACTGAATTGTGGTTATGTATAGCAGTTAAAAACATTCTTGGATTCTAACCCTGGCTTCACCGCTTTACTAGCTGTATAACCTTGGGAAGTTGCTTCTTTAGTGTTTGCATTCCCTCTGGAGAATAGTAATGGGGTAATAATGAGGTGGTTGTTGGCATTACATCAGGTAATGACATGTAAAGCAATTAGTATGCTGATTAGCATATGATAAATACTCAAGTATTACTGCTGCTCTTGTAGTTGTTGTTATTGCATCAGGCTTTCCCTGGATACATTGTCTATAATTTTAATCTCCTTTCTCCAGCAGTACTTCTTTCCCTGCTTAATTTTTTTTTCTCAGTAAGGACTTTTCCACCAACTTACCACATATACTATATATTCCTTATTCACCTTGTACTGTAGGTCTCTCCACTAGAATGTAAGCTCTGTGAAGTCAGGAATTGGGGTAGTGATTTATTCCTAGCACCTAGAAAAGTGCCTGGAATATGTTGGAATACTTAGTAAATATTTTCCAAATGAATTATATCGATTCCTGGGCCAGATTTGACTAGATATTGGGGATATAAAAATGAACAAAGTACAAAGTTCCTTCTTTTAAAAAAGCATATGGTATAATAGCGGAGACTCGTGCAACTAATTACAGTAATTTTACCTCCTGGAAGTAATGGTGTTAGTTAAGGTGTGCTGAGGATGGCATCACAGAACATGTCATGGAACTGGACATTTGATCTATATGAGAGACAAAGGAGAAAGTTATTTCCAGGTGGAGGAAAAAACAAAGTTAAAGAGCTTGACAGTTTTGGCAGTGGCTTGTTGTCCAGGTTAACAGTGTATGTCAATGGGTAGTAGAGGGTGATAGGGATAGCAGTTAGAGGTCCAGGTTGTCTTCCTTTAAGGTGGACAGAAGCAATGGGATTTGAAGTTTCAATATATGAAATTTGATGATAACTGACTCAGAACTAACTTTTTAGTTTTGTTTTTTTTTTGAAAGTGTTTCATTAGAGATTATTGTAAAAGAACTATAAAAACTTGATTTTTTACAATATTGTCTTTTAGAAACTACTTGAAAATTAAGTACAAAATACATCATTAGTAACAGTACATTTATAGAATTGAGGAATGCATTTTGATATGAAAATATGTGCTGTGATGTATAACTATCAAATTTGTGTTTAATCACTTGTTTGCCATAGGCCAAATAGCTAAATTTTAGCTTCACTTTGAATTATTGTATTTTAGAAGTTGATAATGTAACTACATTTGAGGAATCTTTTTCTTTTCTGCGTTTTAGTACAATTAGATTAAAAGCTGAAATTAGCATTTTAAAGTAAGCGCCTTTTACCTTTGCAAAAAAAAGCCATGTTTATATGTTTTTACATCTTTTAAAGTTTGAGCTTTTAACACTTACTTTGTTAATATAAAAATAATACTTGGCAGTTTGTGTTTTCCCCCCCTCTAGAGGAGGTGTCCATTTCCAAATACAAAATCAGTGTCATAATAATACTGCTGAATCAGATTCAAAAGATTGGTGTTTCTGTGGAGAAATTATCATTTTCATTTGATGAAGTGGATTTACGTGGGGATTGATTGACTCACCTGATCATGCAGTTCTAAATTATTGTATTAGCATCATAATTGATCCTGGCCAATAGGAGTGAGGAGAGGGATAGCTTTCCTTTTTCTACCAAATGTCTTGCTCTATCTTCAAGCAAGAATGTAGCAGGACTGGATTATTCTTTATGCACCTAATCCATTGAGCAGTGTTCACTAGTGTTTCTTTATTAATGTGAATTATAGACAGTCTTTTTCTATTCATGTTTGTCATTTTGTGTTAATTTCATTGTTCCCTTTAAAAGATAGCTAGCTATTGAAAAGTACAAATACACACATTGTATTGGAATACAGGTATTTTATGGTGATAACAAATAACTGTTTCACAATTTTCTTGATGAAAACAATATGGTGAACATTTTAAAATATTTAAAACAATTTTAGTTTACTCAAACTGGTAAGTTCAATAGGCTATACACACAATATAGATAAACATAAAGGATAACATATAATACAGACATAGGAAAATGGGACCTAGGAAAACAGTTTTTGAATCTTGCAGTGCAAAAAATATTACTGAACATTCAAGTAGTATTTCCTGAAGAAAAAAGATTCATAACAATAGAAACACTTAGTTGGCTAACATTTTGTTTTGGTTTATCCCAAATAAAACAAATGAGTTTTAAAATTTTAATTTTCATTTAACAGTATTTAGAGCTTTCTGCTAGGAATGGTGTTGAGTGCTAGAATTTTGTAATAATTAAATATATATTTAATTCATTGTTGGAGTCAAGAACAATAACTCATCTCAAATTTATTTCTTTTTTAAGGAAACACATTTTGTGAAAAAAGAACAAAGAATTTTCTGCAAGGATCCTATCTAAGTGCACTTTTTGCTGATACTTCATTTCTAGTAAGATACTTTTTCTATGTTAAGAAGTAAATACAGTGGAAATTATTTTGAAAATCAGGCTGTTCTTGTGAGATTGAATGGTAGTTATTTTAGAGGTGTTTTTGGGGGGTCGCGGAAGCTTAATTTAGACCAGTTAAGGAAATATGTAAAATTCAGTTGAAATGCATAGTATTGTGTAGTGGCAATTTTTCTTATATTTAGTCTGACACTGTGACATAATTGCAGATTTTTTTCATCTTTCATACTTCTTCCATATTCTGTATTAGTTAACTTCTGTTTGAAAAAAGAAAAAAAAATTAGGTAGTTGGTATTTACTGAGACAGTAAATAGGATGAAGGGATGGTTGCGGGGACATGAGTTATATGAGCCTAGGAAAGATTTTCAAGTGAAAGATGACGACATATCTAGCCATAGCTCATGAAGCGTGGGAAAGGTCAAATAGAAAAAGCAAATTTCCGGGGATCTTTTAGAAATGTGGACATTTTTAATGACTTTGAATTTACTGCCTTAAATTATGGGTTTGTATTTGCCAAGTCTGGGAGATTAGTTTGATTAAAAATATTACATTGGCCTAGGTTAACATTCACAGTATGTCAGTTAGATGTATAGTCCTCAAAAGTTTACATGAGTGAAACCCTACCTGAATTCTACCTTCTACTTACAATGGAAAGGAAGTGAATTATATTAGTGCTGGAATATTTAAAAATAAGTAATTTTGAAAAATGTTCGGGGATGTTCTTCAGTGTGTTATAATAAGTTAACATTAGCATTTTAAATATTAGATATCACTGATCAAGCCTGATGATTATGTCAGTAAAAATCTTGGAAAAGATATCTCAAAAATTTTTCTTTTGCTTATTTCAGGAATACTTTTGCTATTTCACATAGGTCTAAATTTTTTTCTTGAATAATTAAATGGTAGAAAGAAGTCACATTGTACAAATTTACAAAAATTATTTCTTTGTTGAAATATTCCAACATCAGTTTCATATGGCTGTTTATTTTTCTTGTTAGAACTTGACTGAAGAACAGCCCGTTTAACGATTGGTAATCTTTAGGGGACTATGAGAAAAGGGACTGCTTATCCAAATGATGCAAAGTACCTTCAGTTTAAAACTTGTGTAGGTGGGATGGGAATAGTGGAGTTTCATTCTCATTTTAAAATATAAACCTTAGTTAGTCTTCTGTAAATCTTTTTTTAAAATTTTCTCATTATTACAATTGGCCCTCTGTATCCGTAGTTAACCTCATCTGTTGACCAACCAACTGTGGATAAAAAATAGTCTATACTTCAAAACAATAAAAAATAATACACCCATAAAAAATTTTACATTGCTTTAGATATTCTGCATAGTATTCTAGAGATGATTCAAAATATGGGAGGATTTGTGTAGGTTGTATAAAAATACCACACCATTTTATATAAGGGACTTGAGTGTCCTTGGATTTTGGTATCCATGGGGGATCCTGGAACCAATTTCCCACTCCATAGATACTAAGCGAGGATTTTATTTACATTTCTCACCTGTTTATTTTGTTCATTAACTACTGGAAACTGGGTCATATGAACTAAAGTACTCATGCCCATAGCTAAGAAGTCTGCACTTTCTCTGAACCTCAGTGATGGTTGTGGGAATAACTTCAGATGTTTTATTTTGAGTCATGATGAAATTTTAGGAAATACTCTATGCTGCTTCCTCTACTATTCTATAAGGATGTAGACAGTGTCTTATTCTTCATGATGGGCCTTCTGTGATTCTATGGATTGTGCCTGAGTTAATAACTACTTGCTTAGGAGTTACTCTTGAGTATTTAGATTGGAAACGCTCTTTCTTTTTGAGTAGACTCATATGTTAACTGGCGAACCTCAGATTAGAGATTTCCCTTACAGTTCTGCTGGAGTAGAAATTAGAGGTTTGTCCTAGGGATTAGAATTTCTCCTGGTTTTCCTTCATGTCTTAGAACTGCTTTGGACTATTACATTTAGGTCAGTGATCCATTTTGAGTTAATTTTTGTATATGGTGTGAGGTAAGGGTTGAGGTTTATTTCTTTGAATATAGATATCAAATTGTTCCAGCATTTTTTTTTTGAAAAGATTGTATTTTTCCCCTGTTGAATTATGGCACCATTGTTAAAAATTAATTGGCCATAATGTGTGTGTCTATTTCAGGACTCTGTTCTGTTGATCTATATATCTGTCCTTACGACAGTGCTTCACTGTCTTGATTACTGAAGCTTTATAATACATCTTAAAATCTGGTAATGTAAAACTTCTAAATTTGTTCTATTTCAAAGCTGTTTCTTCTGTTCTGGATCCTTTTTGTTTCTTTCTATGTAGTTTAGAATCAGCTTGTTAATTTCTACAGAAAAAGGCCTAATGGGATCTTGATTATGAATGTTTTTACCCTAGAGATCAATTTGGGAGAATTGACCTCTTAAGGATATTGAATCTTACTAATAGTGTGAACTTGGTACCTCTGTTCATTTAAGTCTTCTTTACTTTTTTTTTTAGCAGTGTCTTGTAGTTTTCAGTGTAATGGTTTACACATATTTTGTTAAATTTGTCTCTATTTTATAGTTTATGTTATTATAAATGGGAATTTAAAAGAATGTCAGTTTCTAATTGATTGTTGCTATTATACAGAAATAGGATTGATTTTTATATAAAACTTTATAATTTGTAATATTGCCAAATTATTAGTGCTAGTGGCTTTTTTGTAGATTTCTTCGAGTAGTTTGTGTAGATCATTATCTTCTCTGTGAATAAAGACTGTCTTACTTCCTCCTTTTAAATTTATAAATGTTTTATTTCTTTTGCTTGCTTTATTACACTGGCTAGTAGTCCCAGCGCATTGTTGAATGGAAATGGTGAGAACTAACATTCTTGCCTTACTTCTGATCTTAGGTGGAAAACTTTGAGTTTTTCACCAGCTCTTGGTGAGAGGGTTTTTGTTTTTGTTTTGTTTTGTTTTTTTCCTTTTTCATGAATAGGTGTTGAATTTTTGTCAAGTGTTTTTTCTGCATCTATTGATATGGTCACCTACCTCTCCTCATTTTTGTCCATGTGTGTAGTCAATTGTCTTGATTTTAAATATTGAACCATCCATTCATATATTCTTAGGATAATTCTCACTTGGTCATGTTGTGTTACACTTTTTGTATATTGCTGGATTCACTTGCTAAAATTGCACTGACCTCTTTTAAAAAAAGTCTACATTCATAGAAGGCATTGGTTTGTAGTTCTTGTCTGTTTTTTTGTGTGTGTCTGACAGGGTAATGCTGGTCTCATAGAATGAGTTAAATTTTCTTGTTCTTGAAGAGTTTGCGTAGAATTGATGTTATTTCTTCTTTAGGTGTTTGGTAGAATGCACTAATGAAGGCCTCTGGACCTGGAGGTTCTTTGTGGGAAGGTTTTAAACTCTCACTGGTGGTGAATCTGCATGGATCTGCAGCAACCTCAGTTCTTGCTTTCTCAAAAGAAAGAATTCGACTGAGGGGCTTAAGGCAGAAGGAGAGACTGGGGCAAGTTTTAGAGCAGGAGTGAAAGTTTATTAAAAAGCTCTAGAGCAGAAATGAAAGGAAGTAAAGAACACTGAAAGAGGGCCAAGCTGGCAACTTGAGAGACTGGTGTGTGGTTTGAGCTTTATTTAACTCAGGGTTTTACATGTTGGCATCCTTCTGGGATCTTGTGTCCCTTCTACCCTGATTCTTCCCTTGGGGTGGGCCGTCTGCATTCACAGTGGCCTAGCACTTGGGAGGGAAGCCTGTGCAGTGTGTTTACTGAAGTTGTGTGCAGGCTTACTTGAGGCATTCTTCCCTTACTAGTCGAGTGTCCTTAGCAGTTCATATACCAGTTAAATGCCACCATTTTGCCTTTTATTGCGCATGCTTGAGCCCACTCGTCCAACTTCTGAGGTGTTAGAGGGAAGCTGCCGATCACCAGCTTCAGGTGTGTTCTATCTGTTGGGAGACTACCTTTCACTGGGGTGGGCTGCAACCAATTCTTATTTTAGAGAGACAGTTTAACAATCTCCTGACCATCACCTGGTGGTTACCTGACATTCCGTGTGTGTGTGTGTGTGTGTGTGTGTGTGTGTGTGTGTGTGTGTGAGAGAGTGTGACATTTCTTGTGTGTGTGTATGTGTGTAAGATTCCGTGTGTGTGTGTGTGTAGGGGTGGGGGGCTTCTGCCCTGCTCATGTCTGACTACCTACCTACTGTAACAAAACTATAAATTCAATTTCTTTAATTGATATAGGGCTGTTTGGATTCATGTTAATTCTTGTAAAATAAGCTTTAGTTGTTTATTTTTCAAGGAATTTGTCAATTTTATGTAAGTTGTCTAATTTATTGGCATGAAGTTGTATTTTAGAATCCCTATTCTTTTACATTTGAAGGATCTGTAGTGATATTCCCCCTTTTGTTCCTGATACTTGGAAACTTTCTAAAAGAGTATTTAATCTTTTAATTTTCCATTGTCCTGCATCCTACAAGTTAGTAATGTTATGTGTTCATTTATATGGAGTTCAGAGTATTTTAAAATTTCCTCATGATTTTTTTTCCTTGACCCATGTAATTTTCAAATATTTGGTTAATTTTCCAGATTTCTTTCTCTTACAGGTTTCTAATTTAGGTCTACTATAGTTCAAGAACATACTTTGTGTGACATAAGTTCTTGTCAACTTGTTAAGATTGATTATAAGGTACAGTTGTAGTCTGTTAGTAATTTTTTAAAGACAGTCTCACTCTGTTACCAAGACTGCAGTGCAGTGGCACAATCTTGTCTCACTGTGACGTCCACCTCAAGCAGTCTTCTCACTTCAGAAGTCTTCTCACTGTGACGTCCACCTCAAGCAGTCTTCTCACTTCAGCCTCCTAATTAGCTGGGACTACAGACAAGTGACCATCACACCTGGCTAGCTTTTTTAAAAATTATTTTTGGTAGAGACAGGATTTCACCATGTTGGCCACGCTGGTCTCAAACTGCTGACCTCAAGGGATCTGTCTGCCTTGGCCTCCCAAAGTGCTGGGATTACAAGTGTGAGCCACCATGCCCAGCCAGTGTACACTTAACAAGAAGAATGTGTTGAGTAGAGTTCTAAAAAAGTAATTAGGTCAAATTGGTTGATAGTGATCTTTAAGACTTCTGTGTTCCTTTTGATTTTCTATTTGTTTCAATAATTTCTCAGAGAGGAGTGTTGAAATATTTAACTGTAATTGAGGATTTATTTTTTTCTTTTACTGGTTCATGCGTTTGGAAGCTCTGTTATTATTAAGTCCATGCGTAATTAGGGTTTTTATGTTTTCTTGATGAATTAGGTCTTATCTCTGTTAAATGTTGTGAAATAGTTTGCATAGTTTCTGACAAAAAGTCTGCTGTTGTTCTTACCTTTTGTTCCCTGTATGTAAGTTTTCTATTTTCTTTGGCTGCTCTTAAGACTTTATTACTGGGTTTTAGTCATTTGATTGTGATGGGCCTGTATGGTTTTCTTTGTGATAATGCTGCCTAGATTTTTTAGTTAATTTTTTAAAAACCAAACGTGGAAATGTTTTGGCCACTATTTCTTCAAATATCCTACTTGCCGCAGGTTTTTCTTTCTGATTCCCCTGTAATTTTAGTTACACATTAGAAATACTGTCTCTCTGGTGCTGATACTGCTCTTGTTTTTTGTTCTTTTCTTTCTCTCTGTGCTGTATTGGTTGGTTAATAGTACCATGTCTTCAAGTTCACTGATCTTTTCTTCTGCAATGAATAATCCCATCCAGGGTGTTTTTAATTTCTGAAAATCATTTTTCATCTTTGGAATTTTTATTTCTTCCATTATTCTCCTCATGTTCTTATTTTTCCTTACCTTCTGTAACATAGTAAGTTTATTTATAATCATTTTTTTTGAAAGAAAAAGAGAAAAGAGAGTGAAAGAGAAAAAAAAAGAATGAAAGAGAGAAAGAGGAAGAGAAAGAGGGAGAGAGAACGGGATTCTTGTTCTGTTGCCCAGGCTAGAATGCAGTCTAAAAATGGGTATTAAAAACCTCTTTTATGCCAATAATTGTGCTTAACAATGGAGACAGGAAGGAATAAG